>PVJI01001827.1:0-128454 GCA_004026765.1 Micronycteris hirsuta
CAAGGACCTACAACCAAGAATAATCTATCCAGCAAAACTGTCATTTAGAATGGAAGGGCAGATAAAGTGCTTCTCAGATAAGGTCAAGTTCAAGGAGTACATCATCACGCAGCCTTTACTATATGAAATGTTAAGGGGTTTTATATAAGGACTCACGAGAGAAGGCACCAAGGCCAGATCAGCTACCGGGGAACTCAGATCAGCCACAGCCAAGACGCTTGTGAGGTAAGCAAGCAAAATACAACCAGAGAAACAACTTATAACCAGAGACATTGAAATTTAGAACAATCTGGCAGTAACCAGAGGGGAGAGGGAAGGGGATAATGAGGACAAGGGTATTCAGGAACTGCTATAAAGGACACATGTACAAAACCAAGGGGGAGGGTGGAAGCAAGGGAGGGAGGTGGGGGTAAATGCGGACAACTGTAAGTAAACAACAATAAAATAATTAAAAAAAAAGAGTAACTAATGTTCAAGTGACAAATCAACATAATTGTTATTTTGTTTTAAGCATACCCGGAAAAAGAAAGCCTTCTTTGACTCAGAGCCAATTCTCCCCTATGGAGCATACGGCTGTCTGTGGTGTGGCTTCTTATTATCTGCTTGACCTCCTCCAGCCTGCACACATCACTGACACACTCATCTTCTCGCTCTCTCTTTCAGACCCACCGTGTCGGACCCCAGGGATTTTGCAAGGGCACTTCCTTCTATGTACCTTAGATAAACTCATAAATTGTTTCCTTTCTTTTTACAGGTCCCTACTCAATCGCTACTTTCATAGTCTTTCCTCACCACAGAACTTAATATAAATCCTGCCATTCTTAACTTCCTATTTCCATTCTCAATTTTATTTCCATAATATCTATGCTCTAATATAATCTATAATTTATTGCTATTTATTTGTATGTTTTATTTTCTACCTATACGAGGGGAAGGAAAACAATGGCACAGAAATCTAGTCTAGCCCTCCATCTGATTTTATAAATGCATATTATTGGAACGGGACATAAATTCACTTATGAATCATCTCTGGATGTTTTGCATTTTAGCCACAGAGATGATTAACTGTGATAGAGGCCACGTTGTCTGCTAAGTCTAAAATATTTCTATAGAAATAAATGTTTTCTACAGAAAAGTTTGCTGATCCCTGGTCTATACTAATAAAGAGAAAACATTGTAATAGCAGAAATTTTCTTTGCGGTTTTGACTATTATATTCTTATTGTTTTCTTATAGCCTTGGCACACAGCAAGTGATGTGTGTGTGTAGATATACATCACTTACTGTGTGTGCATATATATACACATACACATATATCGATATGTCTATATGTATATAGACATGTATAGATATAGAGATATGTCTATACACACACACACGCATATATATATACATATATATATATATATATATATATAAATATATAAAACTTACTTTGATGACTGAATAATAAGCAATTGTTCTATCTAAATCTTCAGGAGAGGTAGCTTTATAATATCAGCTGCACCACATACTAGCCTTTTGATCTTGCACATGTTATTTTAACTTCATCTATGGCATTCAATAATAAAATAACCTGCCATATTTAATATGTGAGTTAAACAAATCTATATAAAAATGTTTAAGTTAAGTATGTCAGCCTTTGTAGGAAACTTTATTGCATGTAATAAGGCAGTAGAGAAGAAGTAACAGTATAACCCTGCATTATCGATTCAAAAAAATTATTCTTTTTAAGGTTAAAACCCTCATCGATATTTCTTTATTCCCTGCAGCTAGCTAAAAGCTAAGTCTTGCTTTCTTTGGAATACATTTGCCATGGGTAAATAAAACGATAACATATGCATGAAATAGGAACTACCCCTCCAAAAAAAAAAAAAGAGGAAAAAAAAGGAAAGAATAATGAAAAAGCCAGAGAAGTAAACAAAATTAGTACCTAAATTAATAGTAAATGAATCATTTGGGAATAATTATAACTTCCATTTATTGGGCTAGTCATAATACACAAAACATAATAGTACATAACTATATGTCTATAAACTGATACATTTATAAATATATATCTCATATTTCTGTAGTTATTACAAAGTTACCACAAATTGGGTGGCTTAATAACTTTATATTTCTGGAGGCTAGAAGTCCAAACTCAGCTTCAGGCCATCCTTAAAACAAAATCAAATCAAGTTATAGGCATGTCCCTATGCCTTTTGGAGGTTCTGGAAGAACTGGAAAATCTGTTACTCTTTTCTTCCGATTATTTTGTAGCTGCCAGAATTCCTTGGCTTTTGGCTGAATCACTCCAATCTCTGTCTTCATAGTCACATTACCCTCTCTTCTGTGTGTGTGTGTGTGTGTGCATGCTAATCTCCTTCTGTCTCTCTTTTATAAGGACACTTTGGTTGCATTTAGAACCCACCTGAATAATTCAGAAAAATTTCAAGATCCATAACTTTATCACAGCTTAAAAATTTATCTTTATAAAATAGTATTTACTGATTCAAGGGATCAGAACTTGGTGTCTTTATAACTTTGGGTGGCCTAATATATATAAAGGTGCATGAATATGTTTATATGTACATGTAAGTGTGTGTTTGTGTATGTATATGTAATTTATTTCTATAGTCTTTCATACTGTTAGTATCCCCTCTCATCCATTTTCATGTATGTAACCAAAGGGTCAAAAATAACCTAACTTCCCTAAAGTAACATAACTGGTTAATGTTACATACAGGATTGGGATGCATGCCTTTTTTATTTCAAAAATCTTAAGCTTGAACACTGTACTGTTTTCTATGGTATGCTAAAGCTTTGTGTTAGTTTCATGGCTATAAAGACAGAAAGAGACCCAAGCAACATAAGAGTAGTAAGTACCGTTCCAAACAGGCACCGCTAACTGCCGTGGGTTAGCTAAATTTGAGATATTGCTTATGATTCCGTTTTTAATTGAATTTAACGATTTATACATGGGATGAGCCACATATATGATTAAAAAGAATATGGTCTTATTTATCATTTTCCTAAAAATTGAAAAAATTCTCATATTTATGAACATTTAAATACAATTGTGAGGAATGGCATCGTAAAACACAGAGTGCACATGTGCGTGCACCCACCTTTCAGAGATTTTCTCTTACACACTGACATAGATACGCCTACTCCTGCCCTCTAGGTATTTGTAACCCAATGATGTGTAAATTTTCTTTCAATTTATGTGTCACAATGATTACTGTTTAAAGGCCATCTTCGCCTGGTTTGGTAAATCAAAGTGCAATGTCATGCAAATTTATCCTGTTTTAGAGAGATGAAAATTGTCAATAAAACCTGTAATATAATCTATAAATCCCAAGGGAATATACAATGTTTCAAAAAAAATGTGAAAATTTGCACCTATTATCCGTATGCCAATTCTGGAGGAGAAATGTCTTTTACACGCTGTTTGCATCACAATTAGAGTTTCTCAACAATAATCTCATATTCTCTCATTGCTCTCTAATTACTACTCAGGAAGCAGATTATGTTCCATTGTGTTCTAAAGTAGCTTTAACTTGCTGGATTGCTTATCAATATAACCAGCTGTTCAATGGTAGATCCAGTGATGACGGTGTTTTTAATTGCTTTTTTTCGTTTGGCTAAGTAAGTTCAGATGGTCACTAATTAGTTCTGTCATGCAGAGATAGTTTTGTTATGAACAATGCAATCAGTGTTTCATTGAAAAGACAACTGTCCTAAGATCGACACTGCTTAATTATCCCTATGAATTTATCCTCAGTTTCTTTATTTGTTAGAGCTGTCATGAGTAAGGTGACAGGAATTAAACAAATCTGCAGCTTAAAAGTACGCTTCCACCAGTGCATGTAATGATTCCTCATTTTCGCCTGCTTAGAGTCATTCAGCTGAAACGAGTCATAAAGACTTATTCTTGATTAAGGTTTATGCAAATGCTTTGGGACACCATAAATTATACTAAATTATAAGATTTTGAAGTTAGAACATTTGGTTTTATATTATATTGTAAACTGTGCAAATTCTTTGGTGTTAAGCCATTTTGGAAATTAGAGATTCTCCCCAAATTAATGGACTTTTTTCAAATGTAGCCAGATAATAGAAAATAGTGAGATGATGGCACAAAAATAAATTGAAATACATATATTTTCTAAAATGTTATATAATGCCTTTTACTTCCTACTTTACTTTTGTTTAGTAGAATGTACTTTTTTCTGCATATAAAGGATGCAAGAGACTTCAAAACTACAAAAGACAATCTCAATGTGCTCTATATCTCAAGACACATTTCTACCCTTTATTCTGTTTTCACTTAGTGAGCATTCCCATTCTCATAATGGAGAAAAAAAAAGTCTGTACAGGCAACCTCATTTAGTATATTTTAAACTGTAGAAGGCATTGATATATATCTTTCTAAAAGTGAAATATAATCCTAAACTCCCCGATGTTTAATTTATTCAACAGTCTTTCCTTGTTTTGTCACAGAGCAATTTCAAGAACTCTTCAAAACCAATGACCCAGTTTTTATTATACATATTTTCTTGAGAGAATAAATCTTATTTCATGAACATAAGAGTTTGTCATTAGTAAAGAAAGATAAGTTTTATACTAAATTGATACAAAGTTAGAATACATTGATTATGAAGTCAAAAACAAAGATGATATTTCTTCCAATATAGCTATATATAACTATAGCTTTGGAATCTACTGTGTTTTTGAAATAACATATTAGTGATGATAATGTCTAGTAATTGTTTTATTATGAATATCAATGAATATGGATTTCATATTTTCACCATACCATTTTACCTCTAATATGTTCTTAAATACTTCTTATTTTATATTTGCCTGAAACTAAAATTATTTTATATTATTCTAAGCATGATATTCCTCTTTTAACATCTTTTACAAATGGAATTTTGTTATATATAATATGTAAATAATATTGTCTATAAGCTGAACTATCTATCCAGCAATACAGCTAAAAACATCATTCAAGTTCTAAGAAAACTTGTTTGTTTGTTTTTTATGTGCACAGAAGTTTTCTTCATATATTATAGCTAAATCCTGAGCTTGGAACAAGGAGGGAAACAGTCCAGGAAATGGAGCAGACCCCAGCTGCTTGAGGTCTGCCAGATGAGCAGACGTTTCAAGATAATACAATACTGAACGATTGAATTGAAAACTGAAATATTGAATCTTAAACACAGAGAATGTCATTGTTGAAAGTGTTGATTTTTTTCTTTCTTTCTTTTTTCCTGACAATTTTGAAAGGTCTTACACTTGTGGTATGAACTATACATTGAAGTAGGGTCCATTGTAGAAATAATGGCAGAACTGAGATTGACCCACTCAATGAAGTGAAAATCGAGACTTCACAAGAACAAAGGACTTTAATTTCATTCCAGAACACAAAAACACATTATAGAGAAAAGTAATGCAATCTATTTAATATAACCTAGTGTTACTCAGAGTGTCATTTATGATGTCCATGTAGTCATCATAACTTATTAAACATAAGGAAGCGGGCAAATATAACCCGTAATCAAAGAATAAAAGTAGCCACTAGACGAAGATGCACAGATTACCTGGATGGTAGAATTAGCAGGCATAGACTTTAAAACAATTATTTCTACAGGTTAAAAAATGGCAAGATAATGGAGATAATAAAACAACTGTAAAAATACAGTTCTAGAATTTAAGTTTCTGAAATGCTAAAATTTCCTGAAAAGAAAAACGCTAATCTGTTTTCAGTTTCACAGCAAAATAAACAATACAGAAGAAAGTATTAGTAAATGTGATGACAGGCAAATGGAAATAATACAAACTAAAGTATAGAGGAATTAATACGTAAGTAAAGACATATAGATTCTTAAAACAACATCAAATTATGAAATTTGCATAATTGAAAGACAAGATCAGAGAAGGGTAAAAAGACAAAAGAAACGTGAAAATATAATAGATGATAACTGCCCATCACTGATGTATTCAATAAGTTTTCTGATCACATGATCCCAAATCACAATAAACCTCCCAAACCCTTACTATAAAAAGAAACATGTAGATATACACATATAGGTACACACAGACACCTTCTAGGCATATTAGAGGCAGATGGAGAAAACCCAAGTAAAAGAGAAACACTTAAAATATAATATTAAAAAGTGGCATATTACATTCAGAGAAATAACAACAATAATAAATATTTCATTAGAAATAATAGAAACCAAAAAGCAAACCAATATATCATTAAACATGGGAGGAACTAAAAACAACAAAATTCAACTTTGAATTATAGCCAATGACATGTCTCCATGTATGAAATCAATATAAAAGTAATTCACACAAATGAAAGCTGAAGTAACTCATTGTCAGAAAACACATACTACAAGAAATACTAAAGAAAATTCTTACTGAGTTAAAAGAATACAATACATGACTGGATAAAGAATATATGAAATATATGCATATGTGTGTGTCTCTCTATAGATATACATATATATGCACATATATATCTATGTGTGGATAGATAGATAGATATTAGACAGATGGTGGAATACTACTCAGCCATAAAAAGGTGAAATACTGCCATTGGTACAACATGGACCTTGAGAACATCTTTCTAAGCAAAATAAGTCAGACAAAAAAAAGTCAAGAACCATATGATTGACTTACATGTGGGATGTAAAACAGAAAGCCACAAATAAAAAAGGCAAAGAAAGCTCATAGACACAGACGACAGTATGGCTGTTACCAGAGAAAAGGGAGGTAAAGGGTAGTGAACGGCAAAGGGAGCCAAGCACACGATGACAGAAGATTTGACTCTGAGTGGTAAACGCACAATGCAATGTACAGACGATGTATCCTAGATTGTCTGCTTGAAACCTGTATAATTTTACTAACTAATGTCACCCCCATAATTCTTATGAAATAGTCAATAAAACAACACAAAAGAATATGATCAGTGCATTTAAAAAGGAAAGATAATGCCACAAAGTTAAATTTTTGAAAAGATATAAATATATAAAGTAAAATAAAATTTTATAGTAGTTGAAGTCATTTTTAACTCCAACTAATCAAATAGACAATTAAAAAATTAAGATTAGACACTACAGTGAACTTACTTATATGTGTATTTTAATATACAGTAATCTAGCATGTACTTTGACCACGAAAAATAACACTATATATACTAAATCATATAGTTTCATATGCTCTTATTAAAATATTTAAAATCAATATAAACAGTTTAAGATGAACAAATATGAACAATTTTCTTAATGCTCATTGAAAGATTTGTGCAATTGTATACTATAGTGTGTGTGAGTGTGTGTGCATTCGACTTAAAGCATAGATTTCATAGTGCCCATGTACTCTGGCTTCGGGACAGGACTACCTGGGTTTGAAATTAAACATGGGAGTGGTTACCTAATGTAGGTGAATGGGCTTAAAGGAGATGCAGAACTCTTATGGGCTGACTTCTGTACTGCTCCAAACTTCCTATGTTGGGACCCTTACCCTTAGTGTCTCAGCATATAATGTTTTTGGAGATGCTGTCAAAGAATATGTATAAAGGACACATGGACAAAGACAAAGGGGAATAGGATCGAGGGTGGGAGGTGGGGATGGCTAGGGTGGGGAGTGTGGTGCGGGGAAAATGGAGACACCTGTACTTGAAAAGCAATAAAAAAATAAAAATTAAGAAAAGGAAGGAAAAGATGTAATCTATACCTATGTGTGTTTTTCTACTTATATAAATATACAAGTATATATATATATATATATATATATATATATATATATATATATAAATGTGTATACAATAAAATATTACTCAGCAATTAAAAAAAGATATTTAGGCTACAATGCGGTCACTAAGGTGGTCCTTAATTCAATACGATGTGTCTTTATAAGAGGAAAAGATTGGGACACAGGGACACAGAAGAAAGACCATGTGAAGACACAGGCAGAACACAGTCACCTATAAGACAGTGTGAGAGGCCGCAGAAGACACCATCCCTGCTAACTCTCAGATCTTGGACTTTTAGCCTCTAGAATTGCAAGGGAGAAATATGCTTTTATGTTGTTTCAGCCACCCAGTCTGTGGTATTTTGTGGTGGCAGCCTGAGCCGACTCGCAGAGTGATGCTTATGATTTCTTAGTCTGTATAATACCCTTTTTTCTTAAAGTTTTACAATAAAGAGTCATTATTCATTAGTTGTGCAGCTCCTAAAAACAATGCAAATAAGGAATACATAAGTTAGAATCAGTATCAATGTTCTGTGTTTGAGGTTCTCTTCATCAGTCGTGAACAATTGTCTCTTGTGCTCCACTCACCTGCAACACCTTGGTTTATAAATGTGATGATAGAGGCCGGTGTGTCGATCAGAAAACTAAACTATCGCTAAACTATTGCCCTCCGATATCATATGATGTTGAAAGAAAAGGCATTATAATTAAGTTATTGCAAGAGTAAACAGAATAAGAGCTTATATTTTTGAATGTCTACTGTATTCTAGCATCTACCAGTACAATTCATTTTAGAGGTTATTTTACCTAATATTAGAAATTTATGAAGCAGATATTATTTTTGATTTATTTATATTTTTCTTTATGCTGTTACAGTTATTCCCACTTTTTCTCACTTCCCCTGCCTCCGCCCTACCCTACCCTTCCTCCTCCCCAAGTCAATCCCATGTTGTTATTCATGTCCACGGGTTGTGCGTAAATGTCCTTGGTTAATCCCTCCACTATCTTCCACCCTGTTCCCACCTCAGGCAGATATTCTCTTTAATTATCAGTAGTGTGCCACACATTTTACCTGTAAGGAAACAGTGCTATGGTTATCATGCCTTCTTTCCAAAAAATTATACTTTCACATGTCCGTAAAGAATCAAGCCTACATCTGCCTAGCCTCTTTGTTACAGAACAGATGGGGGGACTGAATATTATGAAAGACCTCCCCTTTTTTTCCCCCCAGGGGTTCCTCCCCCTTATTAGGTTCCTTTGACCGCTGCCAGAGGAAAGACATAAAAGGAAAGGAATTATTCTTTATTTAGAAGTTGTACAGACTAAAGTTCTTTAGAATATGCATAAATGCACACAGTCCTTCACTCTCCCTCTGCCCCGCCTGGGGTACTGTATTTCATGCAGGCTCTTGGCACCATCCACGTGGCAAAAAGGAGCACTTCCACAGCCACGTGGTCCTGACTCTCACCCAAGCTGCGTGGTCCCCACTCGCCAAAACCACGTGGTCCCAAAAAGAGACGTCAAATGGCTGCCCTGCCTGGATTTAAATCCCAGAGCCAATCTTTCTCTGCAGCCTCATTTCCGGCTCCTCCCACAATTGGCCACAGCTGCCAGCATTCAGGGCAGGTGTGGCCCTTTGGTGTGGAGCCAATTATCTCCAAGCTCTTCTGGACCCCATTACAAATGCCTCATTGGGAACCCCTCCTTGGCTGCACCCTGTTACATCTTGAGTTCAAGTTCTTCACCAAAATATATTTAGCAACTAACTATAGGTAGAGCTACTAAAGATAATATTACAATTTTACACTGTTTTTTAAAGATAACTATACACTGGCTTTTCACAACCATACCATTGTTAGATAAGCAGACAGAAGGAAGAATACATAAACAAAGAATGGTCCCAGAGTATTTTCTTAATCCTTGCATGGGGATTCATTTTCTTCCAAATGGTACAAAACAAACAAAATGGGAGGCGATTAACCCCCTTGCATAGGGAGCAACCTCTCACTGTACCGTTCATGTCCAGGCGAATTGTTAGAGGAGCCTACATGCTCTACGGAAACCTTAAGAGGGGTGTTATGAATACTCAGACCTATTCCCTGTCATAATATTTAGGAATACCTAGATGATATTTTTGTCATTTTTCTGGCACTACATTTTATATAACTTAAATAGAATATTTTTTGTGAAAAGCCACTGTCATTGGAAGAACCTTTTGGGTATTCCTCATAGTTTCAAGTCATTTACATCGAACCACCACTAACCATTCATATATTTATTGTCAATATTTTTAGTGTAGAAAATTAATATCATGACATGAATTTTCATGAGATAATTACACTTAAACAGTGTGTGCACATTTGATAGGAAGGTTTTTTCCAGCAGTTATTAAGATGTAACTGACATATAACATCGTTTAAATTTAAAGTGTTCAATTAGATGATTATATATATATATATATACACATATATATGTGTGTGTATATAGGTATATATACACACACATTGTGAAGTGTTTATCACAATAATATTAGTTAACACATCTATCAACTCACATAGCTACATTTTCCTTTTCATTGTGCAGCGATAACTGTTAAGTGTGTAATACAGTATGTAACTATGGTCACAAAACTGAATATTTCATCCCTGGAGTTCATTCACTTTGTAACGGGAAGTTTGTATCCTCTGAACGCCTTCACCACCTACCCCGCTCCTCACTTGCGCCCACTACTCAGCAATCTACTCTCTGTTCCTACGAGTATTGGTTTGTGTGTTTGCTTATTTGTTTTTTAGGTGTTTTTTTCCCAAAATTTCACATATAAGTGAGATGACACAGAATCAATCTTTCTCTGTTTGACTTATTTCACTTAGCACAGTGCCCTAAAGGACCACCTAGGTTGTTGCAAGTGGCACAATTCCGTTCTTTAATCCTTTCTCCATTCACCAGACAATGAACACTTCTGTTGCTTCCATGTCTTGGCAGTTTTTAATAATGCTGCAAAGAATATGAAGTACAGTTACCTTTCCAGGACTGTGATTTCTTTTTTTTTTTTTTTTTGTATATTTACCCAGAAGTGAGATTGCTGGCTCATATGGTAGTTCTATTTTTATTATTTTTATTTTTTTTAGAAACCTCCATACTGCTTTTCATAACGGCTGCTCCAATGTGCATTTCCAGCAGCAATGTACAAGGACCCCCTCTTCTCTACATCATCACCAGCATTTCTTTTGTCTCTTTTTTATAACAGTCATCCTAACAGGTGTGAAGTGATATCTCATTGCTGTTTTGATTTGCAGTTTTGATGATTAGTGATGCCCTAGTACTTTCTCCATGTACCTGTTGGCTATTTGTTTATGCACTTTAGAAAAAAAAAAGGTCTATTCAGGCCTTTTCTCCATTTTAAAAATCATATTGTTTGCTTGTTTTGCTACTGAAATGTATCAGTGCCTTATATATATATATACATATATATATAAATATATATTTATATATATTTATATACATTACATAATATATTTACAAATGTAAATATATATTTATATAATATAATAATATTTATATAATATAACGTTATATTATAAATATAAATATTTATAAACATTATTAAATACTTAATAATATTAATATCATTAAATATTAATATGAACATTCATTATATTTGTAAATATAAATATAACATAATATTTATATGTTTATGTAATATTTATATATGTGTGTATATATATGTATGTGTGTGTGTGTGTGTGTATATATATATATATATATATATATATATATATATATATAGCTTTGATACCCATTGTCATATACATGGTTTGCAATTAATTTCTCCATTTCTGTAGATTGCCTTCCATTTTGTTGATTATTTATTTTGCTATACCCTGCTTGTTAATTTTTGGTTTTGTTGCATGTGCCTTTGGTGTTATAGGAAAAAAAAATGTTTCTGAGAATTGTTTTCCCAATGTTTTCTCCAAGAAGTTTTATGGTTTTAGGTTTAAGTCTTTAATCCATTTTGCATTAATTTTTGTGAGTGGTATAAGGCTCCAACTTTACTCTCTTGTATGTGGATATCCAGTTTCCCCAACAGAATTTCTTAAAGAGACTTACTTTTCCCCACTGAGTATTCCCTTCCCATATTTGAATATTAGTTGAATATATAGGTAGAGTTTATTCCTGGGCTCTTGATTCTATTCTGTTGGCCAATGTGTATATGTTTATGCCAATGCCATGCTGTCTTCATTACTAGCACTCTAAAATATAGTTCGAAATAGGGAAGTATTGTGCCTCCAGCTTTGTTATTCCTTAAGATTGCTTTGGCTATTCAGGATCTTTGGTGGTTTTATAAAGAGTCTAGAAAAAAAGAGTTTAGGATTTTTTTTCCTATTTCTGTACAAACAAGACATTAGAATTATGATAGTAATTCTGTTGACTATATCAATGAGTACTATGGGCATTTTAAGGATGTTAACTCATCTACTCTCTGAATCTGAGATGACTTTCCATTTATTTGTGTGTTCTACAATGTATTTCATATGGAATGTTTTGACATAATTTCAAAGGGCAAAGATCATCATATGTTGTTCATCCTTTATAGATGATGTCCCTGAAAAACATGGTTGGATTAGGTTTGAGTTTTACATGGAAAATAATACATGATGACTACTATACATGTTTCATTGAATTCTTTCAATGTGAGTTCAGTCATGAGGTATGCCCCCTCATCCTCTCCTTTCTACATTCCCATCCTCAGGGTATTCAATGACCCTTTGTTATGTGCACTGGAATTGGGGAAAATTGATTGATTTTTCAATGGGGAATTTTCACTGTGTTATTATATTTAACCCCTCTAATCAATTCCAATGCTTCCTGCTGAATCTCTGAGTGCTGTTCTGCTGTTAATGCTTTCTTTCTATAATTTGACCTCAAATTAAATTCTAGGGTCTTCACCTCCATTAAATGTTCTAGCAAGGTACTTTATTATGTCTCACCAATAAAAAAAAAATAAAGGGACTATACTTCTCTCAAATCCTATCGCACAAATAAGACTTGAGTGTCTTCTCACATCTGTGTGGCAGAGAGCTAAGCCTTGCAGGCAATGCAATTTCCTAAGTCTAGCACTTTTTATCTGTTATTTCTAACTGTCTCTTAAATCTTTTTATTCAACTCCAAACACTGATAAGCTTTTGATAAATTTGTTGTAGGAGAGATGATAGATCTAGTAGATATAGATACTCTAACAGTCAGTCTCTGAATGGTGGTTTGTGAGCTTATTATTTTTCAGGTAAAATATTAAAATAATATTATATATCAGAAAACTTTGTTTTAGCTCTATTTCTAAGGCCACCTTGTATCTGTAAGAATGATAAATATATAAGGGAAGACACTGAATCAAATCTATAGTATAAATTTGGTCCTTCAAAAATGAAAAAAAAGTGTCTTTTATATTTGTGTTTTCCTATATCTCAAATCAGATTACAATTTTACTTAGAGTCAAGATTAACTTATCTATTTTTATTTTTAGTGTATGATGTTCCTCTGGCCACTTCCATTTTTTTTTTCTTTTTCAATCAGGCTTAATGTTGGTCCACTGTCATAAGAAAACTATGATAATCTATTGAACTGGATTCTACCCAGTTCCTACTTTTTCTTCATTATTTAAATAACATGTTCAGGGAGAAGACTGCAGGGCACTCTGCCTGTGGGGAGAGTTAAAAAGCTTTGTAATCATATAAATATACTAGATTGCCCTAATTTTGTTTTTAAAACTGGATCAATGGAAATATTCTCAAAATTGATATGAGAGTAATTCCATAAGATGTTTCATTGTAAATTAGAGTAAATAGACCATATCTACTCTTCATGATCAAATACATAGTTTATATATGATAACAATAATAAGATTAATAATAAAATAAATTACAATTTTTTGCTGTTTTGAGGAACTATAATTTAAATTTGTTTACTTGGAATCTTTTTACAGTGTCTCTAAAAAAGAATGTGTGATAAAGTTGATATGCTGGGCACCATTGTGTGGTATAATTGCTTATATTTTTGCTCAATTATTTCTCCTATATATATTCTTCTTTATCTGTTATAGCATCTACACCAGTCTTTAGTTCTTAGTTGAAACTTAAGAAATATTTATTGACTCAATCGATTAACCAATACATTACATTTGTACTGATTATTGGTCATTTGGAACAGGTTAAGATGCCCCATGACTTTCTTTCCCAGACCTTTACACAACATTTTCTTTTTCTAACTCTATATCCTCCAAAAGAACACAGAAAAGAATGTTTCCAAGGCAAATATACTATTTAGACACTAAGACTTGCTAAAAGAGTAATAGCAGGATGAGAAACAATTATCCTTTATTGGAGTAAGTGCCTCTTGCCTTACTCTAACCCTCCGTAGTTTACCTGGGGCTTATCTTGCCAGCAAAGGGGTAAGATACTGAGGACTCCAATATCGGTATGAACTTATTGCAGAAAAATCAAAGAAAACTGCTCAGGCTTTCTAGCTTTACAAATCGATTAACCATTTCTGTGTATTCTCTGCATGAACCATTGCGTCGACTACTGGAATTAGAATCTTGCAGTTGTTATTTTTTTAGTGAAATAACCTGGTATAATTCAGCAAATCTCACTATACTCAGTTTATTTATCTGTAAAATGGTGAAAGAAACACTTCGTGTAGTTGTTGTAAAGATTAAATTAAATACAAAATACTTAAATCCAATGTCTGAAACATATAATGTCTGATACTCAATAAAGATTGTTCTAATTATAATAAATTTAACTTGATTTTTACTTTCTTCATTTTATGCCACCAGCAGCTTACATTGGAGTTTAAGTACCTGCCAATAATAATAGTGTCATTTTATTAAACATATTCTCATTACCTAAAAGGATGTCAGAGGAATGAATTTGTGTTTCTAAATCTTGGCACTGAACTGAATACCAATAAATCCAACAATGCTTTGAGTAGTATTGAAACATTATGAAACCATTCACGCAATGTAAGAAAAGCCCTAATTTTTCTCTGTCCATATGCAGTTCTTGCTACAGACCTACAGAGTTCCGAGTATATTTTTGTCCTAATATGATTAGATGTTTAAATTGTATGACATCAGTAGAAAAATATTAGAAGATTGTTAGGTTATTAACAGACCTTTGAGTGTGGGGTATGCATGTATTACTTCTGAGATATATAAGAAACATATTACATATTTTCTAATATATATGTAAAGTCTAAAATGAAAATAAAATACTGCAATTTTGAAATAAGAATGAGACTTCTGGGAATACTAGCTGTTATGTTATTCTTAAAATAATTAGTTCCAGAGCTACATCTGAAAAGCCATTGCATGGATTAGATAATATAACCATGTTAAACTGTGCAAGAAGGAAATAGAGATATTTGGTGAACAAAGGTTTATTATGTTGAAACTATTGGGAATTTGCAATACTGTGAAAGCTTCCATCAGCTTTCTGCTGACCCATTGGAATGGAAAGATAAATGTCTCTGTGTTTTATAACACAGGCCATAGGAATTGAACAACATCTCTAGACACTGAGGATGAATAAAACCTCAGGGTGCCTTTGGTGACATTTTTTTTCTTCTTTGAGAAAAAGAAAATTTATGCTTTTAAATTATGGATTTTCTGATCCAAATAATAGAATTTAAGAGCTTTTAGATGGATTTGCTGTGAGATATTTTTCATAGGTTAAGGAAGAGACAGAGACAAGCCAATTCTTCTATTTCCTGAGAAGAAGAAATGCCAAAATACCAATAAATGTAGTGAAAGAATGATGCCAAAGCATGGAAACCAAGAGGCGCCAGCTAACCAATTTGGACACCAAGACTGGGTCCTGTATGAACCCGGCAGAGAGAAAATAACCTCTATTGGTAATGAGAGGCCAGGGAACATCGTCATTATTGTCATCATTTAAAGATGCTTTGAGCTTCACCAATGCACTAAATGATATAACAATTAGATCTAGTTCATGCCCACTTGGCACTCAATTAGACACAACAGAGAGGTCTCTTTAGAGTACTCAATGAAAATTCTACATTTGGAGCATTTTCAGAAGGGCTTTGGCTGTTAAAAAGTTTCTGAAGTGTATTTAAAGTGGCACTGTTGAACACTCTAGTAATTCCATACGAACTATGTTTTATTGGTTTATATAATTATATATATTTTATAAAATATTCTATTATATAACAATATATAATAATTATTTTATCATATAGTACCTAACATATTAGAAAATTAGAGACAAAAGGCATCAAGAGAGCAGACAGCACTGAATATGGATAAATGTAGGACTCATCATAAGATGACACCTCCCTGAGCCATGGCCAGAAATCTAGAACACTTGAAAAAATAATGTCAGAATGGTTTGAGATTTTTGGTCATCATTATATGGAGCCATTTTTTCCACTTTTACACTCTTCCTATATTAATTCAATTTCAAATATTTCTAACTCAATGTACCTCAATGTGTATTTTGAAATAAAATTTAAAATGTAAATAAAGTAGGAATTAATCAAGTATCATACTATTTGTAGCAAATTCCCAGAATGTCTACTATTCAAGTATTTCAGTAGAAAAACTTAAAATGGATGGCTTATTTCATGCAACTTACCTCTGGAGTGATGGATATTTTACAGAGTGTTGAAAAGTGTGAACTCTTGGATCAGGCTGTATGGGTTTGAGTCCTGGCAAGACAATTTAATAGCTTGTGCAAAGACTTGAGTTAAATGAAGTGTTGTTTTGAAAACACAAATTCCATCCATTATTGCTCTTTCTTTTTTTTAAAGATTTTATTTATTTATTTTTAGAGAGAGGGGAAGGGAGGGAGAAAGAGAGGGAGAGAAACAGCAATGTATGGTTGCCTCTCACATGGCGCTCACTGGGGACCTGGCCGGCAACCCAGGCATGTGCCCTAACTGGGAATCGAACTGGGACCCTCTGGCTCCCAGCCCGCGCTCAATCCACCAAGCTACACCAGCCAGGGCCACATTATTACTCTTTAATGATGCATTCAAAATATAAATAATTTGCTATCTTTCTCCTTTCAACATATATCGGCCTGGAAATATTTCTTCAAGTTCAATAGCAACAAACACATTTATAGAACATCAAAGTTATTGTTGCCATAAGGCTCTGAGAAAATATTTCCTACATTCTGCATCAAAAAATTTGACCTTCTTGAGAATTAAAATATTTCATCGTGACCACCTATAGTATACATACTTAAATGCTGGAACTTGAAGAGGTTCATGATTTGATTTGCTCATATAATACTGTAATCAGTTTTTGAAAAGGTAAGAATTAATTGGGTGATTAATTTTATTAGTGCCATACAACTAATGTATTGTGAGTTTTTCTTTCAATAGGGGCCAGGAGAGTAGGTGGAGGTGGGTGAGAATATAGGTGGATAAGTAGTAATGGGAAAAATATAATAAAAATAAACTATTAAAATTGTTTTGGTTTAGAGACTTAAAGACGTTTTTACACAGGATGTATGATATTCAAGGAGGGATTACTGCTAAATTGTCATTTTCTCATTTTAGAAGTTATAATAAAAATGTAATATATTTTATTACATTATTATCAGTTTTAGTAGGAATTGTTTGCCTTAGAATTTCACCTCAAAAAAGGTACTACTTTCATTCTATTTACTTACATGTTTGATAATATATATTTTTTCTTTTAATTTTAAAGGCAAAAACAATACAAAAAAAGGTTGATATCAAATCATGGAGAAGACAGAGAACTTTCTGCAAAAGATTTCTATGAATAAAATACAACCTCTGTGGTTAATATGAATATTAAAGTCAGATGTTTTGGAATACTGAGTATATTTATATCAGATAGTAGAAGCATTTTCTTTTTATTTAATATTAAATTATTAAATTAAGCTTTTTTATTACTCAGCATAAGCTAATACAAATCAGAAATTTGTAGAATAACAATTAGAGATCATTAGTGAGCACTGACTAAATCCAAATCAGTGATAATTTCAAAAAACCAAGACACACTTCACTCATTTCAGCTTTTGAACCTTCATTTAAGAACTTGTATCTGTAATTATTGCCTTCCAAATAGCTTGTTCTCTATTGCTAATTGTCAGACTTACTTTAAGTGCCAAATTGTCTCACTTTCTTCAAGAATCCGTCTCTGACTTTCTCAATGATTTTATTGTATTTTTATAGCATCTTGTGTGTATTTTGAAATATATAAACTGTTTTTATATATCTATAACATATTTGTCTGTTTTGTCAACAAACTAGAGTTTGAGAATTAAATCCAGTCCTAGGTATAGCTGGCAAGCTGACAATAGTTTTTTACATTTTAAATAGCTGACAATGAATCAAAAAGAGATTGATATTTTTTACTCATAAAAATTATGTGAAATTCACATTTCCGTGTCCCTAGAACAAGTTTGATTTGAACATCGTCACATTTATTTCTTTGAGTGTTATCTCCAATTGCTGTTACAATGAAACTGTGGAGTGGAACAGGTGAGAAAAAGAAAACATGGCTTAAACCCTAAACTATGTTTATCAGGGACTTAAAAACATGTTTGCTTACTGCTGGTTTACAGCATTAGTAAATAATAGGGCCAATGTGCCCCCCTTTTTATGTTCAAGAACACAGTTCCGGAAACATTGTCGTGGACACACAGGTCCTTATAAAGAATGGACCAAATTAACACAAATCAGGGCAATCTAGCAGAGGTAAATTTTAAAGACTGACCTAAGGATATTATCCCAGACCTAGTAACTCTCTGCCTCATTGTGTTAGAATATTAAATGTGACATACGAATTATCAGCTTTAAGATAAGGTCTGAGGCCCTGGCTGGTGTGGCTCAGTGGATTGAGCGAGGGCTGCGAACCAAAGGGTGGCCGGTTCGATTCCCAGTCAGGGCATATGGGTTGCAGGCCAGGTCCCCAGTTGGGGCCATGTGAGAGGCAACCACACATTATTGTTTCTCTCCCTCTCTTTCTCCCTCCCTTCTCTTCTGTCTAAAAATAATTAAATAAATAAAAATCTTTAAAAAAAAGATAAGGTCTGAGGATCTAATGTATGTATGAAATGATGATTATAGTTAATAACACTATTTATAATTGAAATTGACTAAAATTAGAAAAATGCCCTCACCAAAAGAGTTAAAATTTAAGGCAATGTGTATGTTAATTAACTAGACAGAAGAAAGCCTTTTGCAATGTACACATGTATCAAATCATCATGATGTAGACTTTAATATATTACAATTTCATTTGTCAATTATACCTAGATAAAAAAAATAAAAAAATATTTCTTTTTACTAGAGTATATTTTTCAAATAAGCTTTTTATTCTGGTTTATAAATAGAAGGCAAAATGTAGGTTGAATTAAAGTATAAATCAATGGCAAAACCTCAAAATTTTCTTTGAAATTATTACTATTAATCTGGATAATATTTAGAAAAGATTCCACATGGTCTGAATTTCTCCAGGGTTTCTGCTCCAGTGAATTTAGGAAACACTTTTGCTATTTTTTCTTTTTTTTTTTTTCACAGAAGAACAATTTATAAAGTAGAAGAAGCCCAAATGACTTTTTTCTTAACTTGGACAATAATGCATTGTTTTGGAGAAAATGCTGCTGATCCATTTCTAAAATGATAGCTTTTTGTCATAGACACCTAAGACACGGTCTTTTCTCTTATGTTTCTGTTACAATTATAAAAAATGTGTCAGTAAGTAGGAATTGCATTTTCTAGAAACACCAATGTCAATGTCTGATGGATTTAGAGATAATGAGCTTAATCAGACGACACTCTAGAAACTATCAAAAACTACACCTTCATCAAATGAGATGAATAATGGTTACCATAAATAGTGTTAATATGTTTAATAGCATTTCTCCATTAGTTAGACTTTAGAGTGTAAAAATACTATTTAAAATTAATATTTTTTTTAGTGGGAATCTGTCTAGGTAAATTGATTTTTCTCTTTGCATATATAA
Organism: Micronycteris hirsuta; assembly: GCA_004026765.1. NCBI lineage: Eukaryota > Metazoa > Chordata > Mammalia > Chiroptera > Phyllostomidae > Micronycteris > Micronycteris hirsuta. Next base: position 19,766 of record PVJI01001827.1, read on the forward strand.
CTGAGTATGTAAATTTGGGACTTCTGGTCAAGATGGTGGCATAGGTAAACACATCTAGCCTCCTCGCACAACCACATCAAAATTAAAACTAAATTATAGAACAACCATCATTCAGAACAGACAGAACTTGTGTTGAATGGAAGTCTGACAACTATGGAATTAAAGAAACCACATCCACCCAGGCTAGTAGGAGGGATGGAGACCCAGAAGAGGGCCAGCATGTTCTGCCACATGTGGCAGATAAAAATTTTGGAGGGATATCTCAGGAGTAAGGACTCTCAACTCTACATCAGTACCCTCAACACAGGGTACCAGAGCCAGGAAGGTAAGTCCCCATAACTTCTGGCTGCAAAAACCAGCAGCTACTGAGTTGGTGGTGGAAGGGACAGCTGGAGTCTAGTTGTTCTGCTTAGAACAACTGTAATAGCATCATGAATAAAATATAATGAAAAAGAAAAATAAATAAGAACTTTATGAAAAAATACATTAATGCATCTTTACATTAAAGGTTCATGATGTAACATTAATCAAAAAAGGCAATCAATTGTATGTGAAATGAGACCCCAAATTTGTTTTTAGAAAGTATAAATATAATGACAGAGCATAAAGATAAGGAAATACACCAAGATGTTAACAGTAAAAAAATAATATATAAATTTGTATAAATAAATGTATACTTTTCTGCACTGTTTAAAATTCAAACTTGAATTTCAGCATATTTTTAAAGCAAAATAGATGCACTCTAATTTTACTAAAACCATAACAATTTAACATTTTCTTCAAGTTCTACAATGTGAAAAACAGTGAGACCCTGAGAGGACAACTGTACCTAAAGCTAAGAATGTGTGGTAATCTTACTCAAAGATTTTATAGTTTAGTCTATTAAAAGGGCTCTTATTTAAATTTGAAATAAGAATTGAAGGTGATGGGAATATTTGTAACTTACAAGAAAAAAATAATGGTTAAAATCTTTATATTCTGGCAATTAAGGTCAGTAAAATGTGGCATTGGAATTTACTTATGGCTTCATAAATTTACAGTGGAGACCTTACCTACCTTAAAGACCATTTGAGATAGCTAATTACAAGAGTGAAATATGGAGAAGTGCTAGCTTACTGTTCATGCAAAGAAGGTCTGGGAAATTCAGTCACATTCGAAGCAGTGACTCAGACTTTGGGGGATCTCTATAGGATGTCCTTCTTTAGTCGCGGGAAATGGGTCCTATGAAACGAAATGAATAGTGAAGTCTACAACTATTAAGATGGCAAGACAAAATTTCCCAGTAAAGTATTACCAGTAAATTGTGTAATGTTAAAAAGAAAGCCTACTATTTGTGATCTATGTATGATATGTGCACGTTAATTTTTTATAACTTTGACTGGAGGATGGTCAGGACCAATATTAATCATCCCAGATCTAGTCATGCCTTGAGCAAATATCCTTGCAGTGATAGAGAGAAATCATGAACATAAAGCATATAATATATACCATATCATATTTACACATGTATGTGTTACATATTATAACAATAAAACATGTTAATTTCTGTCTTTTATATTTGTATTATATTTACAATATATAGCATACTGAATATACATATTGTATTATGTCAGATGTTCTATGAGGGGGAACCCCCAAAACTGGAATTATCTTCTGAAGGGCAGGCCCTTTCTAGTACAGGCCCCTTGTAGTCCAGGCATGCTCTGCCGGGTGAGTGTTCTAGGAACCCATCTGTTTCAGTGTACCAGCTGGTGTTGATGGGAAAGGCTGCATTTGGCTTTGGAGAATTTTTTTGGTCTTTCAATACGTGTGCCCATTTCATGATGAGTGATTTATTAGCGCACCTGCCCACAACACACTGAGTGTTCAGCCACCTTTGACCCCATGCAGCATGACCACCAGATCCCACCCTCCCTATTCACCAGATCTCTCTCCCAGCGAGTTTTTCTGTTTGCTTGTTTGTTTCCCTGGATGCAAAATGTCATCAAAGGGAAACATTTTGCCAATGTGAAAAAGGTGAAACAAGAAATATCAGGAGCACTAACAGGTATCAACATCGATGAATTCAAAGACTGGAGCAGTGGAAAAGATGTCTCCATAGGTGTAGTGCATCAAGTGGAGAGTACTTTGAAGATGACTAAAGTTTAAATCTGTAAGAATGAATATAAAAATTTTAATAAATAAATTACATGTGTCTTCCTTCCTCTTTCCTCTATTACCTCCATCTATAAGACTATATTTCTAATATTCCACTTAGTACCTTTACCTGTAATATTCAAGGAAAGTCTCCTGAAAGAAAGTATAATGCCTTAGTCACCAGCGCATACACATACACCTATGTATTGTACCCACACAATCTTAAATGTGCAAAACAAGACAGACCTAAAATGTTCATTTTACCTGGGTAAAATAACCAAAACTGTTACTTTTGTGTTTCAGGGGTATGAAACTATTCAGGTAGATATGGCTTCTGCTTTTGGTAAAGAAGTAATTAGTTTAGTCCTACCCTTTAGTCCCAGGAAAGCTCTCCACAGAATAAAGGTTTTAATCAGACAAAAGTGGAGAACCAATATTGGGATCTATGGGGGCAGCGAACCACTAGACAGGGACAAATGTTTTCAAAGTGCTTGTTTGGCCGGGAATTTTAAATTGTAACTATGACAGAGAGCATGTTGACTCTCCACTTTTTCTTTCTTTTTTTATTGTATTTTTCAACTCTTTAGTTTTAGAGCTTATACATGAGCTCAGTGAAGCCATAATGAACCTCTGATGTGTGTGTGTGTGTGTGTGTGTGTGTGTATTTAATAAGAACAGTGATTCTCCATTCCCTGTAAAAACTAACACTAATTTCTAAAGGTCAGAAAGTGACTCCATTCACCTATTTTTAATTGTTTGAGAGTTACCATATACACAGTTTCTCCTATTTTTAACATCCTGTATTGGTGTGGTACATTTGGAACAACGAATGAGACAATATTATAAATTATCTTTGACTATAAAGTCAACAGTTTACATTAGAGTTCACTCTTTGTACACTGAGCGGGTTTTTGCAAATGTATAATGACATGCATTTACCATTGCAGTATTGCAAAGACCAGTTTCACTGCCCCAAAAACGCCCCGTGCCCCACCTATTCTTCTCCCCCACTGACTCCTCTACCCCGCACCCATCTCCAAGCCCCTGGTAAACATTCATCTTTTTACTGTCTCTATTGTTCTTTCTTTCCCAAAATATTATATAGATTGAATCATACAGTATGCAGTCTTTTCAGACGAGATCAGGAGCATTCAGGGTGGTAGGGCCATAGACAGTACGCAGTATTTTCAGATTGGCTTCTTTCAATTAGCATTATGAATTTAAGTTTCCTTTTTGTATATTGATAGTTGATTTTAATCTTTTGTTCTTGAATAATAGTGCATTGTATGTACATAGCAAAGTTTGTTTAATCATTCACCTATCAGAGGACATTTTCTTTCAAATTTGGGCAATTATGAATAAAACTACACTAAATATTTGTGTGCAGGGTTTTTGTGGAAACGCCAGCAATTAATTCAAGTTTGTTTTGATCCATATCCTCACCAGCATTTAGTATTAACGGTGTTTTATATTTTAGTTTCCTAATAGGTGTGCAATGACATGTTTTAACCTGCAATTTCCCGATGACAGGTGAAGTGTATCATCTTTTTCACATGCTTATTTGTAATCCATATACTACCTTTGGTGAGGTTTCTCTTCATGTCTTGTTCATTATTTAATTGGAATGTCTCTTTATTATTGAGTTTTAAGACTACTTCACTTACTTTGGAGAATTATAAATCCCATTACTTTACCATAAATATAAATTATCTATTTAACAATTAAAATACTACTGAAAAATATATTCATGAAATTTCTAAAAAATAAATCATGGTTACCCACTGGGCATAAATATTCCTACCTATTAATTATTTTCAAGTTAGAGTACCAAGGCATAGGTAATAACACAATTAAAATGTTTATTTCTGTTTTTATAAACTTAGAAGTCAATTTATTCACTAGTTAATTTATGAATTTAATTACAAATTAATTGCTTGAAAAGGCTAATTTGAATTCATCATGTGGTTGCTTCTTTAAATACCTGAGAGCTAGCTCTCTGTAACAGTGCTACATTCTGGACACTGCTGGCTGAGTATAGCTAAGAATCAAAAGATCTGTATCTTTTGAACCCATTCAACAATTTTAATTAATGGCCTGGTAGGTGTTCGCCACTGTGTTAAATACTAAGGCTCCAAAATTGAGTATGCCATGGATGCTCTCCAAGTAGTAGAATAAAACGAGCTTTTAAGCAAAAATTTCAAAGTAAGGCAGCAATGATTTTGAAGAAATTTACCTATGTATGAATTGCACCATGAGGTGATCAGAGAATAGACCATAGTCCTATCTCTTTTAATCATTTGTTTTAGTCACAAGAGTTCAAAAATACCTTGTTACTATTGCTTCTTCTAAAAATCATTCTTGAGTTATTTAAGGAACCCAGGCTCATCTACACCTGCGTATTTGGGAGCAGAGAAACTCTGTCACCTAGATGAGAAATGTTTCCCAGCAGAGGGCTATGAATCCTCTTCCAAGGACTTTGCATCTGCTCTGGTCTTGTACAATTCTAGGGGTTGTCATCGACTCAAAAACCATGCCCACTCCAGTTCTATGCACTGCCACACTTGAATGATGTGACACACTCAGGCTCCAGTTGTAGTTCTGTTAGACCAAATCACGCCACACTGTGAAATGACGTTTGAGTCCTAAGGGCCTTCCGCCTATTAACCGTGAACTCTGATAGTGTCAACCACTCTCAAGGACCTACAGGCTTCATTCTCCTGAGACACATCATTTTATTTTATTTTCTCTTCTCTGCTGTGAGATTTAGGATAGGAGAATATACAAACACGCTGTCCTGTTTCTTTGACTAGAAACTCAAGAAGCACTTAAGATATCAGGTTCTTCCCTTTTTAGAAGGATTGTAGGATTTTTCTGCATACTGGCTTTGTATTCTGAGTATTGTAGATTTTGACTGAGGAAAGTCATCATATCCTAGTCTCAGATCAATATATGCTTGCTTACATTATTTTGCATAGCAAAGAAAAAAACTGAGAAGTACCGAACCTACTTTTTCCTGAAAATATGTGTTCCATTGATAGGATAATAAATGGGAAGTTTACACACCACTGTTAGCCCCACGGTCAATGGCTGTCACTATTCTCTCTGTGGACAGCTACATTATTACACTTATAAAGAGTAAAACAAAATAAAATCTTTACAAGTTTAAAAATCAGTTCTCATTTATATATCACAGGAATGTCTCGGTTTGAAAAAACCTTAACCTCCAAGCTCAAGATGTGGATTTGGGTCCTTGACTAAAGGTCATGCCTCTCTTAGGCCTTCTTCTTTCATCATCAGTGGTAAAGGGAAGTCCTCACAGTATTGTACGTACACCGGTCCCTGGAAGTCTCAACTCTCCCAAAAGTCAGACTGGACCAGCACACCTGAGCTAAGACTATGCCTCCCAAACCTTGGAATCTCATCATCAAAGATGAAGAGGAAGAATCATAAGCCTGCCTTTCCTTGGCATACAACACAACCTTCAAGTCCCTCCCTGTCTTGAATTCACTACAACTGATCTCAGTAAATTCTTCATTCCTCTTGATATCGATCAACACAAAACACCTCAGTCTCCTTGATCGACTGCCATGTCCCTCACTCTTACATGCATGTCTCTGTAATACCCAGTCCATCACTTTCTAATTCCTCAAAATCTTTCATGAGATTCTTGAAATTCAGCAGACATCCTGATCTTCTCCTTTGAACTTTCCCTTAGTATTTGCTTTCTAATAAAAGTGTGTCTTATCTCCATAAACTCTGTTTCACACACACCCTTCTCAAGTGATGGTGTTTTTTTTGTTGTTGTTGTTGTTGTTTTTTTCCTCTCACAACTCTCATACCATGGAGGCTGAATGTGGGGCACATGACTGCCTGGCTGCCATTGTCATTTTTAGACCATTCTACTTTTCTCAACCCCACTACTCCCATCTTTTAATCAAATACTTTCCAGGTGTATCACACATTATTTCTCAATGTTATCATTAAGCAATTGACTAGTCACTCCTATTATTTCTAGTTGTTTTTGTTTTGTGATTCATAATTACTTTCTCTGGTACTATGTGTCTTGACTTTTTATTATTTCAATATACATATGAAAAACACTATACAGATGATATGTCTAATACTTTGGATTCTCAATCATTTGAACTCATTTCCTCTTATTAGTGTTACAGAACCCCTGCCAAACTGTTCTGGAACAGCTGTGAGGTTCGATTGCTCACTGCCAAGAAGCATGATGTCCAGTGCAAGAGGTTGGCAAAAAAAGGAAAGAGGTTGTTTATTTAAAGGTTATACAAATTTAGAATAATGGTAGATTTCTGCTGTTAAGTCCTGCTCCCTTTAAAAACCCCAAGAACATATAGTCCTGTTCTCCCTTTGCCAAACCAGGCCAGTTTCAGAACATATCACTCAGAGGTACCATCTTACAGAAAAGTAGACGTATGCATATCAACATTCCTGGGCACAGTTCAGTTCCAATCATCCATCACAAATCCAGGTGGCTAGGAAGGTCTCACCCAGCTCTGCAGCTCCAATATTATCTTCTCCAGGCAGACTCAAGTCTGTGTAGCTGGGCAGGTCCCCCACCACAGTGCCACCTCTGGTGACTCACTAGACTTCTGGCTTTTAGAGATTTTCTGTCTTACTCCAGATGGTGTGTCTTTCTCTCTTCTCTTACTTCAGATCACATGGCTCCTTCTGCTCTTTCATCCCACCTTCATTTAAATACTTGGCCCAGAACTTTCTGTGTGACCTTACATCTGACCCCTTTTGTGATATGTTAGTGTTCATCATTTTTGCCAGATACCCTGTATCCTTTACCTCCTTTTGGCTGCCATCTTTAGTCAGGGCAAACCATTCCCAGCCATGTGGCATGGGCATCTGCCGCCAGCCTCTCGCACAGGTACTGTATCCTGGCTATGTCATGAGTCCCTGAATGTTCTCAGTCATGGCTATGTCACAAGTCCTTGAATGTTCTCAGTCATATACACAATTTTCCCTGGGCAGCAGCCCTCTTCTTTTCATGGAGGCACAGATATTAACTTTTCATTGGCATGCAACGTATCTTAAACTTTGTACCATCCACTCACCCCTTCCCCCAGTCAAGCACTGCAGGGGCTGTTCTATTTTCAGGGGACTCTCACTCTGCACCATGTTACATTAGCTTATCTCTCAACTTAACTTGAGCACTTTTTATAAATACTTATATCCTAGACACTACAGTGATAAGGTGTGATAGGTTGGTAAACTGGCTCTGTGCGGGGGGGAAGTCTAGATTTCTAGAATTTGCTTATTTATATCATTAACATTATCCAACCATGGTGATTTTTCAACCAGCCTACAAATTTCCTGAAAATTTATGTTTTGGACATCACGAGCAAGCTAGAGTTTGTATCACACAACACTGGAACTATCTCTAATGTCAGCTATCCTACTTCCTAATCACTTCTATGTCTAATTCATTTACTTCATATACAGACCGAACAATCTATTGAGATCTTCAATATATTTATATCATCATTAATTTATTGTTCTCTATCCCTTAATGTGCATCCCTTTAATGTGTCAATTATTCGTCTTTATCTCATTTAGCTAGTCAGCATTTGACATTTTTGATTGATAAATCCCTCCCAACATACTCTTCTGGTATTTTCTTTTTCCCTCTTTCTTCTTCCACTCTGGTTTTTCCTCAATGGTCTACTTTATTTGCATCTGCTCTTCTCAATTTTGGAATGCATTAGGGATTACTTCTTGGTTCTCTTCTTTATATTTTCAGTTCCTTGTTGATCTATCTATATATATTTTCAGATCTTATCATAAATCATCGATTTATTAATCAGATCTTATCATAGATTTAACTCCTCTCATATGTTGAAGACTCACAAACTTCTCACTCCAGATTACTCATTTCTTCCCAAATTTAATCATGTGTGTCCAACTGCTTGCTCAACATCTCATACAAAATATCCAAAATATATCTAAAATGTCACAGGTCAGACCCTAAATTCCTGACTTCAGTCAAAGGCAACTATATCCTTCTTGCTGCACAGTACAATATCTTTGGTGCATTCATGTCGTGGATCCTGCCCCACAGAATCCATATGCTGTGGCCGATTTGTAAATAAATGCGCACGGACTACATAAGTGGAGATAAAATAGGGACTGCACTGGCACTCTCTAAGTCAGAGAGAGAGGACCTTGGAATGACTTGGCCACCCCCTCAAGTGGAGAGCGCTCTGAACCTTGCCTAGACAGGCTTTTGTTATCTTTCTGGGTACATCAGATCAGAGCAGTCTTCATTTACTACGCATATGTTTGCATTAGGTGATAGACAACAAAGGAGAGGACATCAAAGAAGGATGTTTGCAATTGTAAAGAGGAAGGGGGTTGGGCTGGACTTGAGAGTTTTAGCACAGACTTTCAGGAAGTATGCAATAAACATTTGCTGGAGATATGCAAAACACATTTGTTGCTTCAATCCAGGGTAAAAGAGTTTTAGCAAGACCAGGTCTCATAACATTTCTAGGTACAATGCAGGTCTGATTTCCCCACAGGAAAACCTGTCTGTGGATGTGGGGCCTGCTTGCTGAATCCCGCATCCCACTGAGATTTTTACAGTGAGAGTTGAACTACAATCCCCAAGATATGCAGAATGATTCTCTACACATTCATGCCTCTGTTCATTTACATCCCATGACCAATTCATCAGAGGATCATAACTGCTCTACCTTCAGTGTATCTTATGTATATCTGCCTTATCTTATGTGTATAAGCATTTCTTTTCTCATCACCAACACTGCTCCCTCCAAGATCTGATGTACTTATATCACTTCCTTGCTTGGGAATACATTCATCTTTCTATCCTCATTCTCTTTGTAGTGCCTAATACATTATACATAAATAGTACATCTTCATTGAAAGAATAAACAAATGAGTCGAGGAATGACTATATAGTTATTCTTGAAAACCTCATGGCAAAAACAGAACATTTTACTCTTTGCCAGGAAAGTTTTCTGAAACTTATTAAACTTCGTATGTTCAACTTTCTTCAGAAAATTGACAACCATTTTCTTGCCATTGTTTTCTTCTTGCCATTGTTTATTTTCCTTCAAATAAACCCAAGAGTAGAATTCACATCTTTCCTGTAACAAGGAAAATGATTTCTATATTCTCCATAAACTTTAATCACCTTTTCCGTTACACCAGTCTCTTACACCATTTACTTGGGAATTTATTTTATTACCAACTTACCTCAAAACTTGAATACCTTTGCATCATATGCTTTATTGTTCCTGGTTCGGCCTCCTTCTTGTTAAGTTTTTCAATACTTTATTTCTTTGTCTCCTTTTATTCCCTGTTAACATCTCTGAATGTTCTATTCTCCACTGTTCTCATTCAAATTCTATCATGCGATCCAACCATGTGTTCTCTGCCACTTTTTCCTATACTTACTTTCTTCCCTTTTGTAGCATTATGCTGACATTTTTCTCCCAAAATTAGCTTATAAAACTTTAATAACTCCTAATACTTTACAGCATTTGTAGTCATTCAGAATACGAGAGTATGGGTCAAATGCCAATATTTAGAGGAGGACATGAGGAACTCAATAAAAGGACGAAGGGGGAAAAACAGGGACATTGAACCTGAGAAGAGAAACAGACATTATCCTGACTTAACAGAAAACAATAAAAACATTGGTATTAAATCCACCAACTTCACATATTTCTAGTCTCTAAAGAGTAAGAATTGATGAGAATTTAACAACTCTGTTAAGCAATGTAAAAGAAGTTGAATAGTCCCTTACAACAGAAAAGATTTATGAAGACCATGCGTTTTCAGCAGGACCAAATGGTTGGAATAATGCTCTCAGGGCTAAAGGAACATAAGTTATTTTCATTGCATTTTTTCCTCTAAAAAATTACTATATCTCCTCTGTTTTCCTATATACTTTCAGTGGATATTTGTCAGAATAAGACAAGGTCTTCCACAGAAAATGCAAGGCTTACTTATGAGAATAAAAACATGGAACAACAGTTCAAACAAAACTCGTTTCCATCTTGGAAAGAAAAACAATTGAATCATTTTTCAAATCATTCACCAAGGGCAGAGTTGTCCTGTTTCTCCCTTTAGCATTATTCCTCTGTGTCAATATTTTAGTCCAAAGCACACTACAGAGTGTACACTAGAGGATCTATTAAAAACTACTGCAGCACGCAGAGGTGTGTGGGAAATGAATCATCAATGCAGTTCTACTGGAGATATACTGTATTTAACATTTATTCTTATTTTGGTATCCAGAACATTTTTTGAAGATTGTATGAAAGTTTTTTTTTTTTTTTTTTTTTTTTTGTTCATTGGCACAGGGAACCAATTTTCAACTGGTGTGCCACAAGAATTTTTAAAACATGCAATATCAGACTATTTAGTCAAGGGCACTGATCTTTTTTCACTTAGATTGTCAAATAAAAAAAAAAAAGGACAACAGCCAACACAGCAATCACCATCTGGTGTGAATTAATCAAAAGTGTACCTATTTTAGTCAGATTGGCAAAAAAAAAAAAAAAAATTTGGTGTGCCACAGAATTTTAGTAATTAGTTTATGTGTGCCATACCATGAAAATGATGGAAATCGCCGACATATGGGAAGAAGAAAATGTAGGATGATATTAATTTCCACAATAAGAACCATGATTGAGGAGAAAAAACATGACCGCTAAAAAGCCTGTAGACACTATTGTATCAGTGTAAACACTAGCATTCATCAAATTGGGAATGATGTGTCTGAACTATTCTCAAATGACTTTTGTTTGCTTGTTACTCTGTTTAAGTGCGCTGTCCTTATCCTACTGCTCTGGCATCTGTTTCCTAGTACTTTATTTTTCTATTGCCGTAATGGGCTCTTTGTGTTTTTCTTTACCTCATTAACTTTTCTTATCCTTTTAAAATCTGCCCCTTCATTCACATATAGCATGCTTAGTGCTTATTAGCTGACTTATGAAAATCTTTTTTAAATGAGGCCATCCATCATTTTTTGTATCTCATTTTCCTTAGATTTTCTTTCAAACTTGTACTTACAAACCATCTGTTATTGTCATCATTTTCTCATATACATTCAATAAAATTATACCTTTATTTTAGATCTCTTTATATATTTTATGTTACCTTTATTTGCAAACTTTCCCTCTTGATATTATGTAAAATGATATTTAATACCCCATTAGTGCTGGTATTTTCATTGAAAAGTTTGACTGGCATTTGTCCATTATTCAATAAATATTAATTGAATGTCTATTATATTTCAATCAATTTTTAGACTCTTATGATACATGAGTGATTAAGGTTGATTAAATTATTGCCTCTAAGGATATTACATTCTAGGGATGGGGCATAAGTGGTAGATATGATAATAAGCACAAAGTAAAATACTTAAATAGATAATTTTTGACATATTTTCTGAAGAAATTGGAGCAAAGTAATAGCAGAGAAAATGTCTGTGGAAGACACAATGGCTTCTCAGAGGAGCAGGGCCAGAAAAAAATGAGTTATATTATGTGAAGTTATTCAAGTTTGAAGTGACTTGGGGATAAAAGAAGTGTACAGGTAAGTAGCATTAAAGGCATGGTAAGTTTATGAAACATTTTAAAATTATTTTACCTTTCTCAAGAAGGGGGCTGATATTCTGGATAGAGGGAAGCCTTGCATCTGGTGGAAATGACAACACTGGAGGCAGCAATTCTAAGCTTCCTCAACCAGAGTGTGCTTAGCAAGCTTAAAAATTCACAAGGAAGCCAAACGTGTAGAAAACAGGAAAAAGGTGGGTGGTGGTCATAAATGTGCTTGCAGAGACTGTTAAAAAATAGCCTCTCAGGCCTTAAGAAAAAGAAGAGTCCTTTATTTACATGTGGTTAAAAGACTTTGGATTGTTTAGGGCATGGGAGCCACCTAATATGATTTACATTTTATAAAGATCTGCCTGGCCGCTGTGGAAATGGGCAGTGAGAAGGCAAGAGAGAATGGTATTGTTATATTCCATATTGGGTATGGTATCTATTTTGTTTTGGGTACCAAAAAAGAAAACAAATTAGGGCAAGTGAGCCTTGCAAATGCTAGTCCATTATTTTTTTGTGAGAGATTCCATAACATGGCTCAGGAAGGGTGAATCCTAGTGCATAGAGGACCTTCTAACTTGAGAATATTAGTGAAAGAGCCTAGAAAGTCCAGGGATTTGCTGGACAGAATGCTGGAGAGAAAAATAACTACACAGAGAGGGTAAGTTTTAGAAATCTTTAATGAGTATCTCTCAGGTATCCAGGTGAGTCATGACCAATGAATACAAATGAGGAGACTACCCAAGACGGTGGAAAGAATCATCAGGAGGTACAGGGGAAACAGGGTTTGGTGCTCATATAGAAATGGAAACTGTGGCTGTTCCCACCAGACAAACTAGAACATTTGAATCCAAGTTCAAATTATTTATAGGAATATAAAATTATTTATTATTCAACAAAGTAAATTTTATAATGGATGGCATCCAATAGCAAATTATCAAGCATGAAAGAAGCAAGGACATGGAAGTGATAATGAAGAGAAAAAATAATCAGAACAAAAGGAGAAGGGACACAGATGTGAGAATTAGCATAGAGAGATATACAAACAAATAAATAAAAACACTGGTAACTGTATTCTATATACTTAAAAAGTTAAGAATTAATATAAAAAACAAAAAAAGACTAAAAGTTATCTTCTAGAGATGAAAACCATGTCTGAGATTAGAGAAAGAGAGAAAAGGCAAAGGAAACAGAATTAAAAAAAAAAACAAAACACAAAACTGCTTGATAAGATTAACAGGAATCATACACATTTTCTGGTCTGGGCAACTTGAAGGATTATGGTGATATTACTTCTGATAGGGAACATCAGAGAAAAAGCTACTTTGTAGGCGAGAAAGGATGGATTTTGATATGTTTATGCTGATGTGTCTCACGGGTATCAAAACAGATGTCAACGAGAAATTGTTAAAAACTTTGAAGTGAATATACAGGTTTGAGTATCATTCCCACCCAAGAAAGGGAATTGAATTTTTTGGAATGACCCATCAATTTTTTAGAATGCATAATTTGTGATTAATAATAGCTTCATTTTTCTTGAGTAAAACACTTTCTGGTTTTGTAATTCTAGTCTATTGGTCAATGTATCCTTGTCTGATTGTCACATTGTATTCATTTAACTAAAAAATATTACTGTATTTTGTAATATGAAATAAAGTTCTTCTCTTCCAATTATATTCCTGAATATACATTAAGTTCTCAGTTACTTTCTTTATAAGATAAATTTTGAAAGTTTTTGAAAAATTCAAGCACAGATCTGTTGGAATACTGATTGTGTATGTGTTAAAGCTGTAAGTTTGATTGTGGAGAATTGACATTTTATAATTTTTAACTTTCTCTTTCAGGAATACATTTTTTCTATTTATCCACACCTGAAATTTCCTCTTTCACTAAAAATATATTTTTATGCAGCAGGTGCTATTAATTTTATTGCTATACACACAATTTATTTACTTGTGGTGATTTAAAAATTATATAGTATATCTTATTAAGATGGCTATTAATAATTGAAAACATCTTTTCTTTCCTAGGCACTTCATAGTCTTGTATTTATAGATTTTAGAAGAATTTTTATATGTTTTCATTTCCTAACAGAATATTTTGCAAACAAAGAAAACCTTGATGCTTCTTGGGATATGAGAAGTGTGGCTTTGCAGAAATATGGTTATAATAGAATGAATATAATTCATCAAAAACCTGGAGTGAGGAAAACACATTTTTTTGTGGAGAAAACATTGAGGAGGATAATAAAAATGCTTAATTTTTCATGAAAAGTAACCAATAGAATTGGGGCAAGAACAAGATATGATAATTAATAGGATGATGTATGAGGCCAGTGCTAGAAGGCAGACAATATGAGGCAGAAAGATAAGGCACACACCTGTGGAAGGGACCGAGGGAGGTTCAGGAGGACTAAAAGGAACAGTGGTGTTTACAGAATCATTTGTAGGTGTTCCTGCAGAAATTTGAAGGAATTCGTGATTGATAGCTGCTTGTTTCTTAGCACAAGAGAAGATGTCACTGTTATTTTCTTTGCTAAATTAACATTTCTGTTTTCTTTTAAAATAGTGATTTGTATAAGGTTGGATTCATATTGGTGGCTTTATATAAACACAATGCAATATGGTATTTTCAGACTATGTTTTTAAAAAGAAGCTTTACAAGTCTTCCGCAAGCACTTGCATTAAAATGACTGGAGCACTTTGATTTTTAAAATACCTAAATGTCAATAGAATTGGAAATTTTGGTGTTCCCATTTATTTTCCATCGACTCTTGGATAATCTGTCAATGTCAGAATTTGTGCACTGTATTCACAGTTGTCTCTGTGCCATTATGCTTTTAAAGATTACATTATGTTACAGTGTATTCAAGTCCCTCAAGCAAGAAATAAGACGGCTTCCTATAAGTAAAAAAAAAATATTTTTACATTCAAACTGATCATTTCTGCCTTCTATTCTTGCCTTTTACTGGTTTTCAATTGTATGTGGGGTGTTAAGAAATGAATCACAATTTTCGCTCTGTATCTAAAGTAGAATGTGGTTGCAGAGAGAGTTTGCTGAAGCTTCACTTTTTATTTAAACACTGACTTTTGATAGAATTTTAATACTTTTATATTATTTACCAGTGGCCATGAGAGTAGCTTATCCTCAAAAAATAAAAGTATTTCTCAGAAAAGAAGATAAAAAAATATTCTTTTGGATACATTTGGAAAATATTGGGGCTTTAATGCAGGGAAGGGGACAAAAAGGGGTTTTATTATATAAAATATAATCTGAGACAGGGAAACTGATTCAAAGTTTCAAAAAAATGTGATTTTTGGTCTTTGCTTTTGTTTATGTGATGTATTACATTTATTGATTTATGAATATTGTACCATCCTTGCATCCCTGGGTTGAATCCCACTTGGTCATGGTGTATGACCTTTTTAATGTATTGCTGGATGCAGGCCAGTCTCATGAACCTCTTTACTTTCTAGACTTTCAAATTGCTGTGCTATTTGGTAAGTGTTTAGCTAGAAATAGGTAATTATCTAGAATTATATTTCTATATATATATAATATTCTGGACTTTTGACACCTTAATTTCAAGAAAACAAAATAGTCATCATCTTTCTATCCATTTATGCATTCATCTCTCTCTCTCTTTCAATGTGATTGTAATTCAAGGTGGAAGGGAGTTATCTGACCAAAGACATAACAGGACAAAAGGAAAAGAAAAAATTAAAAAAAAAGATCTTATGACAATAGCAATAAAAATTAGAAACTTACAAATTTTCATTCTAAAAACTATTATTTTAAAATGTTTTGTAATTATCCACATTGCACTCTGTAGTTCAAGTGTATTTGGCTATTACCACATCATCATATGCTCACTTTCAGCCTGATAGATCACCTCACCACTAAATTTTGTACCCAAAATTTATCAGCTCCTCCATCATTGTTATATCAATACTGCAAGCCACCAAGCTTTATTATGATAAATATTTTCAAAGAAATAAAACAAATTAATTAATTAACATTTTACACTTTGCTTGAATAAACTTATTTCATGAAAATGTAGCAAATTAGAGTGCTTAAATTTATTAATTCTTTATTTATTAATTTATAATTTAAAAATAAATTATATTAACTAAACAGTAGAAATGTTTTCCTTGAGTTTAGATATAGTTAATCCATCATATCTTTTAATAGTTTTTGTAAACAGAATGACTGAATTATATTTTTAAAGGATTGACTTGACAAGATATGAAGTATGCAAAAGAGAATCTTGGAACAGATGCATACACTTCAATAAAAAGATAAAATACAACCACCAATACTGAAAATGTTAAAAATTGTGAAAGGAATTAACCAGACTTCATACATGACTGGATGTGGAATAAAGAATGGAAATATGTCAAAAATAAATTACAGTCTTGGCTGAGGAAAAAAAAAAATGAAGGAAACAATGTGCAGCTGTGAAGCTTTCCCCTTACCATGAGATTTGACCAATAAGATAAAGATACAAAAAAAAAAAAGCATTGTGGGGAATTTTCAGGGTAATCAATGATTAATAATTTAAATTCTTTAACACTGATATTGTTGGGAGCTGTCCTGCCTGGTTTCAGGGACTGTAGCCTTTTGTCCCATGGCCAGAGCTTAGTGAAAAGAACTTGGGGACATGAGCCACTAAGGAGACAGAACATTACCTCTTGGCAGGAGCGCAGCCCCTGCCTCCCTCACTTTCCCCTGCTTGGCCCCTGCGGATGACTGGTTAGCCAATGATAGGTAAGATCCCTCAAAGTAGGAGGAACAACCTAAGACAGACACTGCTGCGAAGGGGCATCGGGGGGATGCCCCTTCCTAAGAGGAAGTCCTCTTAGGGGTCTTCAGAAAAGGGGCAGAAAGACTCTCACCCCTTGGTTTTGTCATAGCCTGAGTCCTCAGTCTCTGCAAAAGTCTCCTAGTCTCTTGGCTTCTTTGCTCTTCCTGCCTGACTCAGCCTGGGAACTATGTCAAGAGGCAACTTTGACCTCTACTGGAACACATGGCTCCTGGGGCCAATCTGGCCAGAGTAAGAATATACATTGTTTTCTTTGAGGTTTGCTCTACCCTGTTTCAGTGGAACAGACACTTGAGCTAAAGCCAATCCTTACCTTAGACAATCCCTGTGTTTCTTCAACTATTATCTGTAAATGATGTCAGTAACATTTTGAGCACTGGTTGATGAGTTTTATGTGCATACTATGTATCTCTGTATGAACTGAACTCAGTAAAAATGCAGGGAAGAAGGTGTTCAGGACCTTTCTCCTTTGAGAGACTGGTCATCTTTCCTCCCCAAGCAAATCACATGTTGGGCATTTTTGTTCTTATCCACGACAACTCAGGGGAGTTTGGCTTGTGGAATGCCCCCATCAGATATGGCAATTCTTAAAATCAGATTTATTCAAATATCTGATTTTTCAGGTGGTCAGAAATGTATGAATAATGACGTTAAAATTATAAACATGTCTTATATTTCAAAACATACCTCTAATGCACAGCCTTTGGACCAGAGCCAGTCCTGCCCACCTGGCCAGGCCTCTGGGGAGAGGGCCACTTCACTGTGACTTGGTGTGTGTGTGGCCCATGGGGTGGCAGGTAGCATTGAGGGGGATTTGAGATTTGCTTGATAGGTGGCACAACCCACAGTACACACAGATGTGTCTGGGATAATGGGCACCCAACTCCCAGGCATCCACGCTTCTCTCATCCCTGGGCTCCCACTGACATGAGATCTCGTTCTATTTTCCCGCACTCAGCCTTCTTCATATTTTGTCATGAAGTCCCAAAAAGCCCATGTGTCATAGGGGGTATCCTCATTGTCCTGCTCTATCCCAAGTTTGGTGCACTGACCTCGGCAAACACCTGTGGGAAAGAATTGGTAGATAGGTATGTGCCCACTGTACATCTGGGACACTTTAGGATTCTCATCCCTTTCAGCAACCCATGCATGTGCATTAAAGTATGCTAAAATATGAAATAAATTCTGCCTCTGTCTAGGCAGGTTTGTGTCTCTTTCCACCATGTTCTCAGGTATGAAAGTAGTTGTGAGCTTCTTTTCTCTAGGCAGAGACTGTCCTTTTATAGAAGCTAATTTACTTTGATTTATCTGTATTGCACATCTCTGATGAATTTTTTAAAATACATTATCTTCTAGCTTGTTTTCGGGCATTTTTATCTTTGTTAAGGTGAGAGCCATGGTCTCATTACTTTCTACAGGTCAAGTGGAACCTCAATTTTCATGGATTTTAAGTTTAAATAGGGTGCTAGCTCTAACTCTAATGGGATTCATCTTTTCTCCATATGGCCGTAGCCTTCTAGACATTTCTGCTTGGATGTTTAATACACATCTCAAAATTCAGGCACCCAACACTGAGCTCCTGCTCATAGTCTTAGTCGGCCTCTGCCATTATGTGTACAAGGTAGTTAGTTAATGAGAAATCTTTCAGTTGCTCAAATGAAATTTTAGAGCACTCACCTGCATATGTTCTTTTGGAAGTACTTTTATTTCTTTCTTCAAGAAATATACAATGTCATACTTCATTTCCCCAACTAACTACCTTATTGTCACTCTGACCAATTGCCTCATTTTGTACATTAAAACTCCAATTCTTCTTTCAAATATGCCCGACCATCCACCCTATAGCCATTGCTGAGTAGCTGGAGGGATGCCATTACAACATAAATCAGATCAAGATTTAATTTTATTCAAAACTTTGCAATGATTCTTCATTTAATACAATCAAACCAAAGTATTTGCAGTGGCTTAGAAGGCACTATGTGGTCTGCCCACACACCCACCCTCTCTCTTATTGCTGTGTTCACCTCATCTCATCTCATCTCATCTCATGTTTAGCACCAGTATATGTATTCAAATTTATTTCTTATTTAAACATTGCTGATATTCAGTCTTATATTAGTTATATTAGTTTCAGTTGTACAATATAGTGATTCAACATTTTAATGTGATCACCTCACTAATTCAAGTTATGACCTGGCATCATGTGAATGTAACACAATATTATTGACTATAGTCCCCTGCCCCTTTTCATACACACTCTACCCCTCCCCTCTGGTAACTAACCCTTTCAGATCTGTTCCTGCTTTTTTGTTTATTTGTTTATTTTTTAAAGGTGTCAACCATGTGAGTACATTTTTTTAAGATCTTATTTATGTACTTAATAAAGAGAGGGGAAAGGAGGGAGACAGAGAGAGAGAGAGAGAGAGAGAGAGAGAGGGAGAGAGAGAAACATCAATGTGTGAAAGTTACATCTATCAGTTGCCTCTTGCACGCCCCCAACTGGGGAACCTGGCCTACAACCCAAACATGTGTCCTGATCAGGAATCGAACCAGTGACCTTTTGGTTCCCAGACCAGTGTTCAATCCACTGAGCCACACCAACCAGGGCTGTTTTGTTTGTTTTAGATTCCACATATAAATGAAACCAGATAATATTTTTCTTTCTCTGCCTGACTTATTTCACTTAGTGTAATATCTTCTAGATCCATCCATGGTGTCAACAACTGACAAGATTTCATTCTTTATTGTTGCTGCATAATATTCCTGTGTGTGTGTGTGTGTGTGTGTGTGTGTTATCACAGCTTCTTTATTCACTCATCTATCTATGAACACCTAAGTTGTTCCATATCTTTGCTAGTATAAATAATGTCATAAACATGGGGGTGCATATATCTTTTTAAATTAGCTTTTCCATTTTCTTTCAATAAATACCCAGAAGTGCAATTGTTGGGTCATATGGAATATTTATTTTTAGTTTTTTTGAGAATATCCATAGTGGCTATATCAGTTTGCAGTTCCACCAACAGCGCACAAAGATTTGCTTTTCTCTACATTCTCACCATCACATGTTATTTGTTGAGTTTTTGATGATAGTCATTCTGACTGGTGTGAGGTAGCATCTCCTTATGTTTTGATTTTCATTTTTCTGCTGATCAGTGATGCTGAACATTTTTTATGTCTATTGTCCCTTTACAAATCTTCTTTGAGTAAATGTATTTTCATGTTCTCTGCCCATTTTTCAGTAGGATTTTTTGTTATGAAGTTGTATGAGTTTCTTATATGTGGTAGCTATATCATGTGCAAATATATTTTCAAATTCAGTAGGTTTTCTTGCAGAGTATAGCATTTCATAAATGCATGTATTTACTTACCTATCTATCTAATTATGATGGTTAATCTTATGTGTATTCTTGATTGGACCACAAGGAACCTAGATATTAGGTGAAACATCATTCTGGATGCTTTTGTGAGGGTGTTTATTGATGTGATTAACATTTGAATTGTTACATTGAGTGAAGCAGTTTATTCTTTAGTGAAGGTGGGCTTTGTCCAATTAGCTGAAGGCCTAAATAAAACAAAAAGTCTTACTGTCCCCTCAAAAAGGGGAAAGTCCTTCTTCTTGACTAGCTTTTATCTGAGACATTTGGTTTTTTTTTTCCTGCTTTCAGACTCAAGCTAACACACTGGCTTTTTCTGGGTCTCAAAGCTTACCATCTTTTCTCAGGCCCTTACATGCATGCTGGAACTACGCCATTGGACCTCCTGAGTCTTCAGCTTGCTAACTCACCCAGTAGAAGATCTTGGGATGTCAGCCTCCATAATTAAGTGAGCAATTGTTTTTTATAATAAATCAATCAATCTACCTATCTTATCTATCCATCATATGCTACATAATGACACATTTTAGTCAACAATGGATTGCCTATATAAGTGTTTCCATAAGGTCATAGTAGAGATGAAAAATTCTTATTGTCTAGTGATGTGATAGCCCTGAAATAGCAAAACACATTACTCATCTGTCTGTGGGAATGCCATGTAACAAACCCACTGCCTGACAGTCATATAAAAATATAGCCCATAAAATAATGTGCAGTACCTAATATTTTATAATGATCAACGACTGGGTTACTACTGGCTTGTGTATCTACTATATTACACGTTATAATTATTTTTAGAATGTACTCTTTCACCTTAAAAGAAAGTTTCTGAAAAACTACACCCTGCTTTACTGGCAGCAGCTTCATGCATCTTGTGTTACTGTGCCTCTTGATTGCATCATTTACTGTGCGCTTGATGTAATCCTGCCTTGTTTTGTACAGGAGCTTGATGTGCAGGCTTATAGCCTAGAAGCACTCAATAGGCTATAGCATATAGTCCAATAGCCTAGGTGTGTAATAGGCTATACCATTTAAGTTTGTGTAAATGCAATCTATGATATTTGCACAAGGACAAAATTGCCTACCAATGCATTTCTAAGAATGTGTCCCTTTTGTTAAGTGGTGAATGGCATATGTATATATATATAAAATACACCTACAATATTATATATATAGTATATAATATGCAGTGTACATATATTGTATTGGTTATGCTTTTCTAGAGATTCCTGATGAATACACTATCTACCATCTACCTATAATTTTATATTATGTCTGCTTCCACCAGAATGTAGGAATTGGGAAGGCCAGGATATTTTTACATCTTGTTTATGGCTGCACTTAATTGTTGACAAAGTTTTTAAAAATGTTTGGGTCATTTTTGACTTTCATAATGTAATCCATGTGATTTATTTTGAAGCTTATTCCAAATATCTATTGCTTTCTACTTTGACTGACCTACTTTTTTATCAAATGTGTAAAACATTACTCTTAGCATATGAAATCTACAAGTGGTTTAGAAACATTGAATCACTTGGAAAACTCATAAAAACAAAAAGTGCAGACCAACAAACATGACATCCAAACACTTTTCTGAATGTCGATGTAACATTTTCATTTTACTGATGCAGAAATTAAATTAACTTTCATAAAATTACACAGTGGTTCAAGGTAGAGCAAAGATTTAAATTCAGACTTCCTGGCTCTGAGTTCCAGAGTTGTACCACTAGGCTCTATCATGCTACATCTTGTAACTCGTCCATGACATTGAATTCCACTAGCATGTAATGCCAGATTCCAAGCTTCTTTTTTTAAATCTATTATTGTCTAAACATTATAGAAATTAAGTATGATATTTAAATTATATATATCTTTGAAGTACTTGCTTTGTCCACAGGTGGTACAGACACCTATCTTATTTCAGCTGTCATAACAGCAGATCAGAGACTTGATGGTGTAAACCAGGGGTCCCCAACCCATGGCCACAGAACCTGAGACAGCTAAACTCATCTGAGGTCGGCCTCCTGTCTCTGCCCTGCCCCCCACCCCACCCCTTCAGTGTCGCTGGGATTTCGTCTGACAAAATCCTTGGGTGACCGTAACCGAATGCGTAAAAGAATCTCACACCAGGACACGCTGGGAGAAAAGAGTCCGGGAGCCACCGATCTTTCGCTCCATCTTCAAAAGACTCGTGGCTGCGGGACTCTATTCTCCAAGTGTGTCTCTGGGTGAGTTTGATTCACGCAATCGGTGCGGTCCCCCCCACGGATTTTGCGGGATGAAATCCACAACAAATGGCGCCCAACGTCGTGGGGCCAGACAAGCCAAGAGCCTAAAGGACCGTATTCCCCCCACTTCTAGGTTCAGGTTAGTGCGCAATTGTCCCGGTAAAGGAGGGACTCCGCGGCCAAGAGTCGTCTGGAGTGGGGAAGAGAAAGAGCCGATAGAAAAAAACGTTTTATAGACATGTTAATTCAATAAATACATATTAATAGGTAATTATAAAAGAAAAAAAAAATTGCTTTTCTTCTCTCTCAGACATCTTTGCCAAATAAATTGAGGAGAGTAAGAACCGAGGTCTTTTCAGTTAAGCAGCTTTAGAGGCAAAGTCTAGCAGGTTTCTCTGCAAACTGCTCTTTAAAGCATTTTTTTTTTTTTTTCTTCTAACCCAGTCCTCTCGGCAGCCTGCTCTTTGTCAGCAGGAGCCCCAGCCCCTCCCTTCTCAGGCCAAGCAGACAGCACTGCGCGCGGAGCACGTTGGAGGAGGGGTAGAGGGAGGAAGCAGCAAACAGAGAGAAAGCGACAGACAGAGAAAGAGAGTACCAGGCGGCAGAATTGAAAATCATAGCTGTTTTAACCTGCTGTGGAACAGAAGGAAAGCACAAGGCAAAGGAAGGAAGCAATGACTTAGAATTCCTCTCCCCCTGACTCCGTAAAAAATTTCATCCATGATACGCCCGGCTAAGACCATGAGCCTCTTAATTTCAGAGTCATGGGTTCGAGCCCCACATTGGGCGCCATTTGTTGCGAATTTCATCCCACAAAATCCATGGGGGGACCACACCAATTGCGTGAATCAAACTCACCCAGAGACACATTTGGAGAATAGAGTCCGGCAGCCACGGGTCTTTCGAAGATGGAGCGGGTCTTCACTCTCATGATTTTATCACCCACAAAGACTTTACCTCCTAATACCATCACACTGGGGGTTAGGATTTCAACATATGAATTTGAGAGGGACATGGACCTTCATTTCATAACTTCTTCCATAACTTGATGGTGAGCTAATCTTCTACCAGGCAAATTACTCTCAGCAGCCATTGAAATTCTCTCAGTCTTACCATTGTGTTGTCTAGTTTCCATAGTGTGAGCATCTTCCTTTATTTATCCTATATTTAGCAAATATTTGTCAAGTGTCTGTTATAAAGCAGAAATTATTATACTGTAGAAATGTAAAAAGAACAGTAACAGAAAATTTATACCTTTGACCGTCTTAAAAATATACAAAGGCAATGTCATATATAAAGTATTGGGTCTGAGTTAATATTGGAGTCCTGAGTAAAATTAAATTTACATTAAATCAGTTTCAGATTAATAAAGTTTGTGTATTCCTAAAGTTGGTTCCTGTCAATGCTTGGAACTTCATAATATTTTTGTTAGTCCTATTAGTTTATATGCTTTTTTCCTCTGACAGACTATAGAATTCTTAAGGGCCAACATTCTGTCTTACTAATATTTGTATCTATTGTATTTCTATAGATCTGACACCTGGGAGTTTTTTAATGAGTTTTAAGAAGGTATGAATCAATATAGACTAGATCTAGTAGAAATTTAATAATTGATGATGGGAATGTCAATGAAAATGATAAGATTATCTTACATTTGTAGAGATTTTGTTTTACTTTCCCCTTTTTATATATACGGAGTAAAACCATTTTTTCTATATTTTCCAAATTATTATTTAAAGAAAATCAGAAGTTATTACAAAAGCAGCTTCACACTTCTATAGTTGTAGAAACTATGCCTGCTTTGATAATCCTCATTTGATATCTGCCTTTGGTACTAATGCAGGTGATATGATTTTTATAATTGTTAAAGTTTGCTATTTTGCCCGCTAATTTAAGATCATACTCCATCTAATGCTAACAGAAGGCTCAAATAAACAGGCAGTGTGCTGTAATTGAATATGTACAGACCTCAAAATAATAATCTCAAAGAGCTAAATTCCTAACAGAGACTGAGCAAAATCACAGTTTTACTGTTTTATTTTATATTAATTTTTGTATTTGTTTCAACTTAAAAGAAAAATATTGGGATAGATTAGGGAGCCACAAATTTGTTTTAATCAATAAGTGTTTGCTTCTTTATTTGTGCAACACCATGCTAGCCCATACATTTAAAAAATGTAATACTGAAACTTTATTAGGTGACTTTGATGTCTTATTTTAGGACATAAATGTAGTGGCATAAAATATGGTTTAGGAAAATTTCACTGTTTAGAAATTAATTTACTGAAAAAAGTTGCAGCTGGGTCACACGATTTATCGAGAATAGAAGGAAAAAAAATATTACTAGTTGATACAACTGTCAGTGGAACTAACTCTTACCTGGGAATGCAACAAGTCACTTCATATGAAAGACAAAAGAATAGGCATGTAATAAAATGACAGGACAACAGAAGAAAAGGAGAGAAGTTCTTGGAAAGAGAAGAGAGAGGTCCCCACTATAATTCTACAACCCTAAAAGCATTGACCCCATGGTTACCATCCCCTCCCATCTCCATGGCCACTACCACCCTTATCATTTCTCTGAGTTATAACATTCTTTAAATCTCTGATTATAAATCAGAATTAAGTTTTTTTTTTTAAGATTTTATTTATTTATTTTTAGAGAGAAGGGAAGGAGGGAGACAGAGAGTGAGAGAAACAGCAATGTATGGTTGCCTCTCACATGGTCTTCACTGGGGACCCAGCCCGCAACCCAGGCATGTGCCCCAACTGGGAATTGAACCGGGACCCTCTGGTTCCCAGCCCGTGCTCAATCCACTGATCCACACCAGCCAGGGCTAGAATTAAGTTTAGTATCAAAATTCAACTTTGGTTTATATTTTTATGAGAGGTTCTAAAAGCCAGCAAATAGCAACTCCCTTGTCCCCACTGAAGTCACAGGGGACATCTCTAAGTAATTGTGTTACTTTCCCAGTGAACCAGGACACAATTTATGTATCTCCTTTGCACGAAGACAGTAGATGGCTTTTGGGATTAAATTTATTTTCCATCCCTGTAGTTAACCATCTAAAAGAATTTTTCACCTTTTACTCACTAAATATGTGTAAAGATAGCCATTACTGTCCTGGCTGGTGTAGCTCAGTGGATTGAGTGCAGGCCTGTGAACCAAAGCATCACTGATTCAATTCCCAGTCAGGACACATGCCTGGTTTGCAGGCCATGTCCCCAGTATGGGGTGTGCTAGAGGCAACCACACATTGATGCTTCTCTCCCTCTCTATCTCTCTCCCTTCCCCTCTCTCTAAAAATAAATAAATAAAATCTTAAAAAAACAAAAATAAAACATTAATAAAAATGAAAGCATATATGTTCTAGTGAGAGAAAGGGGCAGTAAAAAAGAGTCAAATAGTATGTCAGGTTGTGTAAATGCTGTGGAGGAAAATTTAGCAGAAGTGAGATGATAAGGAATTGTGGGAGTGGGAAAAATTGCTACTTACATATGTTGAAAGATTCATTGGTGAGTCCCAAATTAGGAATTTGGGATGAGGAAAAATGTATCAGGTAGAGAGATTGACGAATGAAAACGTCTGAGGGGAGAGAACGCTTGTTGCATACCAAAGAAACAGTGGGAAGGCTAGTATGAGAGGGGTGAAGTCAGTGAAATAAGAGGGACCAAATCTTATAGATTTTATAGCAATTTGGCAAAAAATTATAGTGATGTATAGCAAATTCTGTATCTGATTCAGATAGGAAATCTTTGGAGCGTTTTGAATAGTGAATGACATTATATAATCTGTGTTTAAAAGGCTCCTTGTAACTATTCACTTAAGAACATATTATACGGAAGCAAGAGAGGAGCAAGAATAATTTGGAGGTATTGTAAACATCTAGGCAAATAGGATCTATAGTTGCCTAAACCTGATTGGAGCAGTAAATGGTGAGGAGTGGATACATGGGAAGATAAAAACAACAGCATTGGGATTGGATGTAGAATGTGAGTGACAGACGAAAGTGTAGAATAATTTCAAGATTTTAGTTCCACCTGGAGGATAAAGATTCACCAACCTAAATCAATTAAGACTAGAGAAGGGGCACATATAGGGAAGTGTATGAGCCAGGAAAGGCTAAGTTATGTTGGGATAACAAACAACTCCAAAATCTCAGGTGCAAAAAGCAAAGAACATTTATCTATGGCTGTGATACATGTCCAAAGGCCATTGACAACAAAGGCTCCGCTTGTCACAGCTCCCCAGAGTCCCTGGGCTAAGTAATGCTCAGTATTGATGCATGATTTAACAATCATTGTGGTACCGGTCAGGAAGCATATTAAACCATTTATTCAACCTTAAAACTTCTTTCCAAAAGTAAAATTCATAACTTGCATTAAATACTTCATTTGCCAAAGCAGGTCAAATGCCCACCCGTATTTATACCTAAAAATGTGCTAGAGATACATTTTTACCATGTTGAAAGATGCAGGCTGGGTATATTTGGTTAACAGCACCTGGGATTCTCCGGAAGATACTTAGATTTGGACATATCAAGTTTGTAATTCTGATTAGATATGTAATCATTGTTGCCTAATACAGATTTGCCCCTATGGGCATATAAAACGGTTCAGGAGAGGGAGCTGGATTAGGATTAATTATTTAAAGCTGTAGTCTTAGAAACCAAATGTAGATAGAGAAAAAGTACAAGGTCTAAGCCATGGATCACAAAAAGTTGATTTGTCAGAAAAATGAGGGAGAACTGCCAAGGAATCTGAGAAAGTATACCCATTGAGAAGGGTGGAAGAAAAACGAAGAGATAATGGTGTCCCAAAGCCAAGGGGATAAAATGATTAAGGAGTGACTGAGTGATCATTTATGCTTAATGCTTAAAATAATGAAATTGAACTTAACCACTAGACTTAGGAGTATGAAGGTTATTGAGGAATTCAAAGAGAATTTTCTTGTGAACTGATAATAAAAGTGCCTGATAGCAGGTTTATAGATTTGAAAGAAATGAAGTTGGAACAGTGATTTTAAGAGTTTTGCTATAGAAGAGGAAACACCTGGAGAGAGAATAGGGTCAAATGAGGGTTTCTTTCTTTTCTTTCTTCTCTTTGAAGATGAGTGATATTAAAATATGTTTTTATGCTGATGAAAATGATACAGCAGAGAGGGAAAAATAATGATGCAGAAGAGTGTTTCTGGTTTCTTCAAAAGTAAAGTGGAAATTGTGTGCTTTTGATTGATCTAATTTTGAACTTTTAATGCCTTCGGTATTATCATACTGTTTTTCTCTCTTCATTTCTTTTTTTGTGTCATGTAAAAAGAAGGAAAAAAGTATCATTAGGTCAAGAGGGATCTGAGATCTGTTGGAAATTATTGTAACAGCAGATTGAAGATTAGACTTTCAGAAACTTCCTTAAAATAAAATAGCTATTATAAGATATGTTTGAACAAATGAAAGGACTTTGCATGCCAATCGATGAGAAATCTTTGCCATGTTCCAGGCCTAGAAGGATTTGGACTGACTATAAAGTATAAGTAAGATGATTTAGAATAGAAAATGCTAATCAAATACTAGATTTTCCTCAACTGTAATTTTTAGTGAGATGGGATGTTTGGAAAGGGTTCGCTTTTTCCTAATGTCATTATTTTTTCAACCAGCTCCCTTTTTGCTCTGCTGAGCCATGGGAGGCAAATTCATGTGGATGCATCACCTGGGAGCAATTTTGTCAGTGGAGGCCATTGACACACTAGCAAGATATTAATGGTCACTAGAGAGAGATGCTCACTGCTTCAAATGGCTCCTTTAGCAACCCTCAGTAGTTCCGCTCCTCGGCAGTTCCAGTTCTCACTAGTTATGCAAGTTCCTCCTCTGCCCCATTCACTCCATTCTACAGCAGTTGATTCTGGATGCCTCGGTATCTTTTTTTAGTTCCCTCAGACTTATTCATACTTTCAAAATAGTTCCTTTATTAACATCTTTTCATTTAAATTAACTGGGTGTGACTGAATGAAAATTCAGAGGTGCTATCTTTAAATATTTTAGAGTACACATCTTATGCTTGACATATGCTATACTCTATCATTGTCATTGATTTTGATGCTCCTTAGACTCCTAATTTGGCCAATGGAAGCTCAGTCCAATTGGCTCCTCTATCCTTTTGGCATGCCCTCTCCAGGTTTTGAGTTCTTCTTTTTCTCTGGTACAATAATATATATCAGGGCTCACTATGTTTTACCTCTGTCCTGATCCTGGAATTAACTATTTCAAGAAGGATCCTGTTTCCTTATAGTGGGAAATAATATCTTAAAATGAAGCAAAATACTAAATGTGTTCCTTCTTTTAGAAGTGTCATTTATTTCTTATACCTTTCTCAGCTCTTCGACCTTAGGAAATATATACATTTACTGAATCATAAATTAACACTTTTAATTCTAATCTGGACAACAGAGTTCTTTTTTCCTATCTCCTTCTACATTGATATATCCTTTAAAAGAACTGAATTTAATAAAACTGATTATATGTCTGCTGAGTATACCTGGTGAGCTAGCATGAGTCACTGCTGTTTTAAAACCACTAGAATTAAGGTACTTTCTCATGTTCTAGGTAGCCTCTCCCAATTGTAGAAATATGCCTCATGTTAAAGAGTCTGGTATGATTACATATTGTATTTTATTATAGATTATCTAACCACATATATACTTTCTGGGAAAGGCTACTGAGTCAATCTTTGTGAAAAGCAGTTTGAAGGCTAATGTAATAATGTAATGTGGGACAGTAGATCGAAAGAGGTGGATACATTGGAAGATAGAAATAACAGGATTAGTTATGGATTCAGTGATGATTATTTGATGGTGAAAGAGAAATAGAAAGGTCTAAGATGATTTTAGCATAAAAGAACAGGGAGAATGAAGTTGCACTGAACTAAAATGAAGAAGACTGCAGAAGAAGCACATTTAATCAGTCAGGACTGACTAAGTTATGCTGTGGTAATAAACCATCTCCACATTCTAAATACTAAGAACAACAAAGACTTACTTCTTCTGATGGCTTTCTATCTGACTCCAGAGTTCTTGCTAGACAAGGTATTTCTAAAATCCCATTTAACTAGCAAGAACTTTTTTCAACTTAGGGTTTAATCTCAGCCGTCCCATCTGGGGAGTGAGAGTACACTCATCCGTTACATGGCACACACGTTTTGTGTTTTTTAAGGTAGACGTAATTAAGAGTTGGTGACCTCCATCTAGACTGGAGGATCTTAAGTTTGTCTTACAAAATTTAATTTTTTTTCTTGCTCATGAAATTTGTGTTTATACTATTCACTATGCCCTTCTTTATAATCTACTTTATATTCTTACAGACTAAAAATTATGAGTTAAACATGTTTATTAAAATAGACAATATAGAAGTCTCCACACTGTGAATATATCCTTCTCCTACAAAGTGAATTTATGACCGTGTTATAGCTATTTGACTGATATACTTCAATGGATACATTTTTCTTTTAAATAATTCAAAATTTAGGTAACAGGAATATAGATATAATTAGTTGTAGGAAGAGGTAAGGCAAATGAATACTCAGCATAGAACAAGCAGAATCAAGATGCATAAATTTTCTATTGCTGTATAATAATTTACCACAAATTTAGTTTAAAATACCACCCAGTTATTAATTTAGAGTTCTGTAGTTCAAAAGTCCTGAATGATATTACTGGGTTTTCTGTTCATGGTATCACCAGGCTAAAGTCAAGAAGAATTTTATCTAGGAGCGCTGGCAAAAATGATGAATCCAAACTCATTCTGGTAGCAGAATCCAGTTTCTTACACTTAGAGGGCTGTGTGATCCCCATTTCCTTGCCAGTCTTCAGATGGGGGCCATTCGTGACTCCTAGAGACTACCTATACTTTCTTCCATACTGCACCCTGATTCTTCAAGCCATCAAGGGCACATCAAATCCTTCTTGCGCTTTCAAACTCGGAATTCCTCCATCTCTGGCCTCATGACCTAAATTTAAAGGGCTCAGGTGGTTAGGTCAGGCCCATTCAAATATTCTCCTTATTGTAAGGTCAAACATTTTAGGGCATTAATTACTTCCGGAAAATCTCTTTTGCCATGGAAGATAACAGAATCATAGAGGTGATATCATATCCATAAGTTCCACGCAGATGGGATAAGCTTTGCATTCTACATAAAATTTATACAGGGCCTAAATGAAATAATTGTTTAGAGTTAGGTGAATGGTTTTTAGATAGGAAATGTTATCCTTGAGAATGAAATCATGTCGTAAATGGTCCTAAGGTTTAAATAACAGCAACGAAAAGAATCATTAAGAAGAAAAATGCATAAAACAAAGGACTTCTTGGAAACAAAAAGGACAACCACTGAGACTGGCATATTCATGAGAAAAGCCACTCAAATCAAATTCGAAAGTCCATACATTGATTGTCAGAATGAAAACAGGAATGATTGGAGTGCATTAGCTTATTAATTAATCAAAGTCTATTGTGTTTGTAAAAGTTAAAATTGAGCTATGTTATAATTAGAATTTTAAGATTCCTGTCTTATGACAAATAGGAAGAAAAAACTGTTCTAAAGGAAAATGTCTGGAATTCTGATAAGATCAAAAGGAGGCCTCTCAGAATAGTTTCAGGGTAAATTGAATGCTCCAGCCTGTGTTTCTCTTCCTGTGACCAGTTAGTACTTGACAATAATAGGGTTAGCCTAGGACAGAACAAAAGGAAATTAAAGACATCAGTGCTACAGATATGTGGTTTCAAAAGGCCAATCTAAGCCTTTATAAATCATCACTGTAAGGCTGAGCTGTTGTTCTCGGAAATATCTTAGGTCAAAATTGCATAGTACGGCGCCTATAAATACTCTCAGAATATTTATTTCTCTACTGCTTCTATATGCATTCCTTACCCTCTGAAGGGGAAACAGCACACCATTACTTTGGACGCCTTCCTGAACGGCCGGAAGCTTCAGCTCTGTGTGCTGTAACCGCAAGATACAAGCATCTCCATTAACCATGCAATTTGATTATTAACCTCTAAAAATGAACATTGGTTAAAAAATGTTATTTCACCCAAAGAAAGGGAAAAATAAATCAATAATGACTTAGATTCTATTTGTGAACTTAAGTGCTCAGATTGTTGAATAAAATGTGTCATAACTTGACAATGTAATATTTAAAAAATCTTATAGGAAGGCTTTCAAAAAGACCAACATTCTTTTTGATGGACATTTTTTTAAAGATTTTATTTATTTATTTTTAGACAGAAGGGAAGGGAGGGAGAAAGAGAGGGAGAGAAACATCCATGTGTGGTTGTCCCTCACATGGACCCCACCAGGGACTTGGCACACAACCCAGGCATGTGCCCTGACTGGGAATCAAACCGCGACCCTTTAGTTCACAGTCCGCGCTCAATCCACCGAGCTACGCCAGCCAGGGCAATGATGGGGATTCTTGAAATGACAATAAATGTCAAGAGGAGCTTGAAAATAATTATAAAGAAAAGATAAAAATATTTTCTAAGCACTTACTGAGTATAGCCACAATCTATATACTCTCATATGCCCCCTCATATGATAGACACCAGAGTTTTAATGCTTAATCTCACGGATCATGAGATCAGTAGTCTGATGAGTTTATACTTTTCATGTAGCAATTTAGACAAATTAAATATTTTTATATACATCCTTCACTGAATCTGAAAAAAATATAAATGACAGTACATATAATTAATATTACTGTGACAATAAATGAGATGATCCATGTAAAGCACTTTGCACAGGACTCAAATTGTAAGTATATTTATTTTTATCATTTCATTTTATCCTCAGAAGCTCATGGTATCACCCTCCTGTTCACAATGTCAAAAGCTAGCACAACATTCCAATGCTTAAGGTGACCAAGATCAAATACGTGAATTTTAATGAATCCAAGATAGTGTTGAGACTGCAGAGCAAACCAGTGCCATAACACTGATTTATTACCAGAAGAGGGAAGCTGGAAGCATGTTCTCACCCGAGAAAAAAACAACTGGACACCAATAAAAAGAGTGAAACTAGAAGAACTCACAATTTGATGAATGTCAAGTATGGGCAGATGAGATCATCTGAATCTCTGGAGACTACAGAAGTTGAGGGTATCTATACCTTCCTTCAGGGTTTTTCTCCATAATCTCCACCAAAAATATATACAAAAAATTGAAAGAAGCTCAATTTCTGTTGTGGTGCAGACCTGAGGCAGAGGAATAGCAGTGTACAATCAAAGAGCGGCAAGAAACTCCATCTAGGTCCATTTTCTCCAGTTCATTAAAAAAGTAAATCGCAATTTGTGGGGTAGGTGAGCAGCCATTACTGCTGCCTTTCATTGACAAGCTATTGTAGCCAAGAGAATTGGCATAAAAACCCTACTCCCAGGGGAAGGGACAGAATTACAGGCTGAGTATACAACCACAGATGGCAGAGGAGAAGCAGAACTGAAAGGCCACACACTCATAAAGTAGGGACAGAACATGTGCCTAGAAGAAGGAATAAAAGCAATAAATCTCCCCAACCTACCAGCATCTATGAAGTTTAGAGTAACAAGTAACCTCATAGCATTTCTGAGAGAGGAACAGGAGGAGCACAACAGCACAAAAAGATGTGCGGTACAAGGAGCGTGGCAAAGGAAAGATCTGAAGAATTTAAATCTCAGAATCAAACAGACATTGTCAACCAATACCCACTCCACAAACAAGGCAAGTTATGCCTGCAGGGGTTAGACGTATCACCGCCACTCTCGATTTCAACCAGACCAACTCAAACCCACTGATAAAAACCAAGGAGAAGGGAACTACTACTCTTAATGCATCGTCCCTTTATTATGTTCTCTCAGAAAAGCACAAATAGTTGTTGGGGTGTCCTTCTATGAACATATTTTTGGAGAGTTTGATATATAATTTTGTATTGAGTAGGACGTTGCTTATAACTATAATACTATAGGTTAACGCATTTATAATATAAATGAACCTTATTATATTTTCTGAATACATATTTTATTAATGCCATTTATGAATATATAGCTAGAGTGTCATTTTCCTGAAGAAAACTTATATTTTGTATTATTTTTTTCTTTCTCTAGTATAATTCTTTTTTTTTTTTTTTTAAGATTTTATTTATTTAGCCCTGACTGGTGTGGCTCAGTGGATTGAGTGCCAGCCTGCAAACCAAAGGGTTGCCAGTTGGATTCCCCCACTTAGGGCACATGCCTGGGTTGCAGGCCAGGCCCCCAGTAGGGAGTGTGCAAGAGGCAACAACACACTGATGTTTCTCTCCCTCTCCTTCTCCCTCCCTTTCCCTCTCTCTCTGAAAATAAATAAATAAAATATTCTTTAAATAGAAATAAATATTTCTTTTTTAGAGAGAGAGTATAATTCTTATCAATATGCCTAAATAGAAAAAAAAAGAATAAAGCTTATAAAATTACAATTTTTATAATAGAAAAATATTTAAGATTTTACTATTAAATATTTAATATAAAATTTCTTAAAGAATATGAATACCTAGAAAACTTTAAGGATATTTAAAATTATCAAATGTAATCACTTTATTAACAAATGTAATAGGGAAAGTGAGGTTACACAGATGGTATGAGAGTGGCCACTTAAACCCAGGCCTTTGAGCCCTAAATCAATACAATTTTTTTTGCTTGCTTAAATAAGGTACATTACACTCAAAGCTGCTCCACACATTGATGAAAGTTACCAAAGACAAAATTCTGAATTTACTGGAAAGGTTGTTCAAATTCTCTTTGAAAGATGCATATTCCTTCATATTTTTATTAAGGACATTCTTTGCATCATACATATCCATTTTTCTTTATTATGAGAGTAGAAATAAAATACCTTTCTAAAATATGCAGTTCCATTTCTCCCACAGTTAATCATCATCATTTCATTGAAAAAAAAAAAAAGATAAGTCCAGGTTAACTCTTATGTATCAACTTGTGACCTTGATGCTAGCTAAGCATTTATGGAGAGCTATAGTCTATGGAGAAGAGTTGCCTCTGTTTAAAGGCTGCTTGAAGGTAGATTTCTGGAGAAACACTTGCTTCTGAAGACACTTGCAAGACCTCACATATGTTAATTACAGCAATCAAAACTCATAAAACCTGGGATTTTACAACTTTTCAGAGAGCTGCAGGGAATAGAGTATCTCCAATTCAGTGGCCAACTTAGTCCAATTAGGCTTCCTTTCTTCTTTTGTGAGCCTCCCCTTTGGTACTATTAAAATTTGCAAACTTAGAAAAATGCAAAAAATAAAAAATAAAGATCTAAAATGGTGCTATTATGGAAAGGAAAAAAGTCTATGTTATCCTAATATTTCAAGCTTTTTTAATTGACGAATCTCCTTTGTTTATTTGTAAAAAGGTTGCATTTTCTAGATGCAAAAGTTGTCAACATTCCCAGCTCTATATCTATATATTATAGAAATAGCTACATATACATCCACACAAACACCAGCAAACTACTTTTGAGTCTTGACTATCAGATTTGCAACCTCTTGTACTTGACTCATGTTTAATTGGAGAGAAAGAAACCAACTAAAGAGCTGAAAACCTAAAAATACAAACAGACAGAGGTAGTGTTGCAGCTTCTTTCACCTAATCCTCCCTGAATCTCAAAGCCCTCACTGCACCTTGTTTAAAAAACGTTGGCTTGGAAAGAAGAGACAAGGTGGTCTGTTAGGGTATGAACCAGCCATCTTCTCAGATCACCGGCCATCTGAATAAAGCGCCCATAAAGATTCAATCGCTGCCATTGCTTATTGGGTTTGGTAGTGACAGGCAGCCTGAATGCCAGTGTCTTTTCTGGTTTCACTAGAACCATATATAAAAATAAAACTCTGACCCACGACCTGCTGCCAACTCACCAGGAAGCCTTCTGTCTTACGTACAGTAAATAATATTGGAAGTCAGTCAAACTTGTAGGAAGTCAGACTGCTATGTATAGTGACAATCCAGAAAGATAAACAGTAACTTCTACAAATGTGAGAACAGAAGCAGGGGTTAGACTGGTAGGGTCAGATAAGAGCTTGGTTCAGCAACCTCCGTACTTGAGTTTTGGTGAGGAAAGAACTCAGAGCCAATGTTGTCAGTGGAAATTAAGCTCTTCCACAGGATCACAAAGAAAGGAGTCCAAGAACCCACACATGGCAGATTGCGGGGTGACATGGTTTATTCATGTGGAAATAGAAGCTGTCCCCTGGGTTTCCAACATCCCATCTCTCTCTGTCTTGCCATGGAAAAAGTACACCTGCATCCTCAGCGAGTCTTAGACAAAAACCAATGTCCAGAATTTTTGATTCATATTAAAGCTTAATCCTTTGGAGCCTGCAGGCAGCTGCTAAGAGGTCGCAGTCACCATCAAGGTAGCTTAGCTTTTCTTCCCTGCAGCTCTTGCGGTAGGGTACACTAGGTGCTGGCCATGCAGCTGCTGAGGCCTCAAGGCTATGGAGAGTGAATGTGTGAGAGCACAGGGCAAGTATGGCGCCTGGTGGGCAAGAGAGTGAGAGCTCTTTTCCTCTGAGGTTATAATCAGGAGATTGGGTTTGGGATGGACCAGGTGCTTTTTCAAAAGAACAGATCAACTTCCCAAACTTCCCCAGGCTTTGGATGGTTTACACCCCCGAGTTAGACTGACAAGCCTCTTTGGTCTAGCACCTCCACCTGCACTCTCCAACAGTCTGGGTACTGGAGGAGGCAGGGGGAGAAGTGTTAATCTCCTTGGCTAGCAATGCTGTAATCCCCTGGAGTGTGAAAAGCTGGAGCTTCCTGGTAAAGCGAACAGGCTCCTGCTTCCCAGTTTATTATAGCCCTTTTGCTTTCTTTTCCCAGTGAAGTACTCGATCGATAGAAAAATTTACTTAGAAAGTGAGAGATATAGAAGTGAGTGGTAGAAAAAAAATAGGCTCTGGAAATGAGTTACAGAGGCAAAAGAAGGTCCTTTGGGCTTAGAAAAGAAAAAGGTAAAAATAATGTTCCTGGGTGGAAGAAGAGGGGAAGGGGAAAGGCACAGGGTGTGCTCTGGAGAGGAAGAGCTGTAATGAGTCCTGTGTGTGAGCATATTTATCTGGAGGTCTCAGGGGATGATCCCAATAAAATAGTCATCAGTTTAACAAGTTGTTCTTTGGTGTCTTGGTCTCTATTGATTGGTCAGCACCAGGGCAGGTGTTCATTAGTCATGAAGCTGGTCCTGAGGTTGGCCATTACATTGCCTGTCTGGTTGTGCTGCTTTTCTGGGCCTGGAGCTGACATACAAGTTAGGTCTAGATGTATTTTATGTGGGTCAGATCCTCATTGTCCTGGGGGTGGATGCTTAAGGGGGCTCTAGCCCCCTTGTTTGTTCCCCTTCTAAGGGGGTCTAGCCTGCATGATTAGAAATAACCAGGGGAGAAAAGGTCAGGAGAGGATCTGAACCCCATGACAAATGATGTGAAAGGTGAGGGGGTCTAGACTGCATGACCAACTGTATACTAGGAGAAGATAGGTCACCCTGGGGGCCAGGTCCTTGTTTTTCAGTCTCGCCCATTGCTAAGAACCCTGGTGATCTTCTGTACCTCCCCCATCGTGCTGGCTCTGCTCCTGCCTGTTTATCTGCCTACTACATAACAATCAGCTGAAGATGGCCAGAACTTGATTAGTAACTAGCAGCTTCTTTAATTTTTGTCCTCACTTCCAACTTATCACCAGCCAGAGAAAGCCATGTGTGTACCCCTCACCAATCACATTGGATGCCCTGCTTCTAATTAGTATACTTAGAGCTTTCTCAGGGCACACGTGAAGGCTTCTCTTCTTTCTACTATAAAGCTTTTCCTCTCCTGCCTGCCTTTGAGTCTCTGCCAAAAGCAAAGTGACAGTGGCTGACTCTCTTGCTAATAATGTGATCTCTGAATAAAGCTTTGCTCATTTGCTTTTCTCATTTGGTCTTCTTTTATTTCCACAAAGCAAACTGCCAAAAACAACAACAGGAAAACTCTCCCTGGTTCAGAACCTCTCATATGCTTTAATTTTCCTCATGTTTCAAAATGCCCCCTTGTATGGTTAGATAGACTACATCTTTTCTATTGTTTTTTTCTTAATATATCCCTAGTAGAAAACACTTCACTTTGGAGGCAATTCTGTAATTTATTTAAATAATAAATTGCATATCTACATATTTATTAATGTTCTGATTCTGCTTGCATTTTTGTACATGGGATACATATTTATTTTTTTTTAATTCTAAAGTAAAATTAACAATACTGTGTGTATACATATATGTTTGTAAAATTGTGGTGTGTTGAAATGAATATACATATAATTCAATGGAACACAGTATGTATTAATAAACAGTGGGTTTTTTTATCTTATTTCTGTGTGTTAATTTACTAATCATACAACTGATAACTTGTAATATATAATTTCTTAAATGTGTATTTAACTTAATTTTCTTTAGGAGTCATTAAGAATCTGTAATTGACTATGAATTATTCTATACTAGAATCATAGTCAACAAATTTTTTGACTCTTTCACTTTTTTTAATGTGATTTAAAGGAATATAAGTAGAGAAAGTCAAATTTTTCATACATTACTGTTTGATGAGTTGCATCTTTATATACATCATTGAACAATCTATTTAGAATTATGTGGTTTGTTTTTTTTATTTTAAATGTGAGAGCCCTTAGAAAATTTATAATAGTAATTTTCCATAGCTTTATTTTATAATAATCTAAT
This sequence comes from Micronycteris hirsuta, assembly GCA_004026765.1. NCBI lineage: Eukaryota > Metazoa > Chordata > Mammalia > Chiroptera > Phyllostomidae > Micronycteris > Micronycteris hirsuta. The sequence continues at coordinate 57,689 of PVJI01001827.1, forward strand.
AGCATGAAGTTATTTAAAAAAAAACAAGTCAGGAGCAGGCAAAAAGAATGTAGAACTACCCAAACTTAAGTGTTATAGATTCTTATTCTATATGTCAATAAGCTTTGCACAATTAGTTTCTTCTTTTTTCTGATTTCTTTGTTACCTTTTTATATAATCTCATTGTAGTATTCCACTTTCTGTTTATCTTTTAGTTCAACTCTGTGTAGGTCAAACAAATGTGTGCATCTGTGTACCAGGAATCTGGTCCTATTGGTCTTTGTGAATGCCTACATCTTATTTTGCAAAGCATACTACTTAACAGTGCAGATAATAATTTAAACTATGTAAGATTTCAATTCTATTTTTATAACTTATCATGACTTTTGTTAAACTAGAAAAGGTTTTGGACCTATCTAATGAACTGATAGTGTCTATTTAATAGGATAAATCAGATTATTAAATTAAATAATTCTTATAATATGTTTAGGGTGAGATCTGGCATGAGTGGCTGCTCAATAAACTTTAGCTATTATCTAATATCACTCTGTTAAATGAATGATTTTCACAATCATTGTACTTAAAGAATGGTCTCTGAAAGAGTTAGTTGAGATCTCTGATTTTGTCTCTCTTATGCTTTTCACTACACAATTTCCATAGAAACTCACCATGCTTTTCCCCTTAGAACAGAGCTCCATGACTCACTGAGGAAAATCTCACTGGGTGCCATACAGCAACATTGAGCTGGAATTCCTGTCTAAAAGGTAAAGCCATTTATTCCTATCCTTCATAAGCACACTCCAGTGACATCACTGAGTCCTGCAACATGCAAATTCTTTGAGTCTTTAGATATTTTTTAAAATATTTTATTTATTTATATTTAGAGAGAAGGGAAGGGAGGGAGAAAAGGAGGAGAGAGACATCGACGTGAGAGAGAGACATTAATCGGTTGCCTTTTGTATGTGCCCTGACCAAGGAGCAAACTGCTGCTACCCAGGCATTTGTCTTGACTGGAAATCTAGCCAGCAACCTTTCACTTTGTGGGATGATGCCCAATCAACTGAGTCACACTGATCAGGAGCTGAGTCTTTATATTTAAAGTCTAAAGATTTTTGAGATCTTTATAAATCACATTCCTTTTTCCTGGACATTTTTTCCACTCTTTGTGGCATTACTGTTCCTTACAAAACCTTAATATTGCAGATTAAATGGTCTCTTAGTGATTGCTCTACTTGAAGTGTTAGCCACCCACAGTCCAATTTGTCCTCTGTTATGTCTATAGTCCCATTTGGTTTTCTGTACTGGACTCATCGCATGTTGTCATTACTTTGTTCATTCATTGTCTTTCTTTCCCATTTTTTGTTGTTATTTTTGTTATTATTTTGTTTTGTTTACCTGATTTCTTCAATAGGCTGCATGGTCTATGTGGTATGACACTTACATGTCCTGTGTCTTGTTCAGAATAATGTCTAGGAAATAGTAGGTGCTCAAATTACATGCTGAGTGAGTATACACAGGGAAATCTAACACTTTATTACATAATTCTGCTTCCAAAATTAGAAAACTAAAGGGGTATGGAAAGGGTTCAGTTTCGGAAAGAATAAAGTTGTCTGGAATATAAAATTGTCTTCCTTTTAATCTACACATAAGTGTTTAGTTAAGCAGCTTTCAGTAAGAATATGGATTTTATATAAAGTATATAGAATAATACATGATATTCTGTGTAAATTAATAGTTTCAGTTTCTGTAATATTGTTTTGCATCTATCAGGTAATATTAACCTAAAATGATGCAGGTATTATATATGGCCTTATAGTTAAAGCTATTCAAGAGTCTTTGATGTTCAGGAATTTAAACAATTTGTCTTCGACAATTAATAACTATTTTCTTGAGTAGAAAACCTACTTGACTAATCTGAACTAGAATAATTACTACATGGATTTGGTACAATTACTATGACACTTATCTGTTGTTATTAATTTCTTTTTGACTTTTCAGTTGCTGTGTTCTTCTCTGAGAATGCAAAATTCTAAAAGACAAGAACAATATTTTACTTATTTGGTATGCCCAAAATTTCTGGTGTAAGTCTTTTCTCTTAAGAATTGAGACTAAATGAAATTTAGAATAACTGCATCCATGGTATGCTCTTTACATTGCTATCCAATAGATCACTATTTTATTTCTCTTTAAAATTTTAATCAATTCGGAGGCTCATATTTATAGGTAGTTTCCTATTTATAGGTAGTTTCCATTGTAAATGCAAAATAACATTTTATTAAAAGAAAGATATGACCAAATTTACACTCATTTGGACTTTGTATCCAGAGAAACTGTGAGACAACAAATGTTTATTATTTTAAGCTATTACACTTGTGAATAATTTGTTATGTATAAACATATACCTAATACAGGCATGCATCAAAATTACCCATCCACTTATCTGAAAATATATTAATTGCCTAAGTTTCTGTGAGAGACTATCAAAAAATGGGCAAAGGATAACAAAATGTAAGACGTGGTAGAGATTAACCATGAGAGTATGAAATCTCATACTCTAATAGGCAGAAAATACATGTGAACAGGTATTTAGTAAGAAGGTGGAGAGCAATATATCTTAACAGATTTTAAGATTCTGGACTATGAGAACATGAAGAACTTTTGGGGGGCGAATTGCATACCCTCCCCTAAACAAAGAAATGTTGAAGTCCTAAACCTTCCTACTTCAGAATGTGATCTTAATTGGACGTAGAGTCATTTCAGAGATAATTAGTTAAGATGAGATCATACTGAAGTGAGGTGGTCCCCTAATCCAATGTAACCAGTGTCCTTATGAAAAAGACAGTCATAAGGCATGCACACAGAGAATGCGATATGATGACGAAGGCCTAGACTAGAGTTATGCAGTTGCAGGCCAGGGGTTGTCAAAGATTGATGGAATGCCACCACCAGAAGCTAGACAGAGGCAAGCCAGAAATACACAATAGATTTCAGAGGGATATAGCTCTGTTGACAGCTTGGTTTTAAATTTTTAGTTTTCAAAACTGTGAGACATAAATTTCTGTTGTTTTAAGCCACTCAGTTTGTGGTAATTTGTTACAGCAGTCACAGGAAAATAATACAAAAGGCTTCTGAGTCAGACCACCCGGGTTTTAACTCTGGCTTCACATACTAATTCAGGATCTTGGGCACGTTACTGAACCTCACCGAGTTTGTGGTACTTTATTATGGCAGCTCTAGGAAACTTTTAGGAAGCTGATACAACGAGAGAGATTTTTCCTAGCATTTTATTAGTATTTTCAAATCCCCATTTCAGGACCATAAGACTCAATGAATTGCTACACTTCATTTCTCCTTCGTCACCCTGAGACACCTTCAGCCCAAGCTCTCAGACTCTAGAGTCAAGTTTTCTAGGACAGGAACCGCAGTTCCAGAAGTTACACGTTGTATGCTTGGGGCATCTTACTAAATTTCTTTTTGCCCCAGTTTTCATATTTCTAGAATGCATATATTACGATTTTATAATTCAAAGTTTTATCAGAGGGTTAAATGGAGCAATGTGGACGAAGTGGTTGAAACAGTGTTGTGTGCCTTGTGAATGCTCAGGACATGTTAAATACTATATTCTCCTTGGAACCAGTCAAGTTGCATATAGATTTGGCCATAGCTGAGAAGACAGAAGAGCCTTCCACTGTGTTTGTGTTAAGTATGGGTTGCCTAGTTGGTCTTTGCTACTAAGCCACTTCAGAGCTATTTTGCCACCCACAGTGGAGATAAGGGGATTTGAACTGCTGCTTCTTTGGGAGCAGCAGTTAAAACTTTCAAATGTCTGACGCACAATGAAGAAAGTAGCTGCACAATACAGAATCATCCCTTCCTAAGACTTCACTCTGCCCCTACAGCGTAGCTCAGTGTGTCTCACTTTATAAGCCAGTCGTGCCTCTGAAGTATGGAAATGACTGAAAATAATACACTCTTTAGGATGCCGTATGTGACATTCTACCAGCTGTGTGGCTAGGGCAAATAGGAGAGGCCCAAAAAGAAAGGGCAGACAAAAATACTGTACTTCCCGGGCACAATGAGTTACAGCTTCAAAAGCAGGAGGGGAGTTGAGAAATGTTATGAAAACAACAGTGGTTGTCAGACCCACCTTGCCTGAGGCGTTCGGAAAGCAGGAAGTTTTTTGATCAAAGACAGCAAGGATGAAGAGAACCTGTAAGAGAGAACCACAGACAGCACTAGTTTGGGCAAAGGGTTGCTGCCTCTGAAAACTAAAGAAGTCTTGTGTGAATGCGATGTGGAAAGGATTATAGCAAAAAGAACTGCCTTATAGTCCACAGCTGCACTCTCCCATTACACTCACCACAGGGAATGTGTCCAGAGGCAAATATTACCTAAAATCTTTGCCCGTGACCTGGATAAAGAATGGAAGCTGTAACGATTTCATTCACAGATGAAACAGTGTAGTGTGAATTTCTTTACAGGATCAAATTTGAGTAAGAGTACAATTTAATATCAAAAAGAAAAGAGGAAAAAAGCAAACGCTACTCTAATGGAACGTTTAAAAACAGTAATATAAAATAAGGAAAAACTGATTAAATACACATCTCTAGCTGAGAATCTTAGTGGATAAAAATGGATAACATTCTGTTAATGGAGATGTTTAAAAACATCCATTTAATTGAATTTAATTAATTACTACTATTGCTACTCTTTTGCTTTAATTCTTGTTTTGAATTTTCCCAAAAGATATTTCAGTATTGTTTCTGTGGTCACTGTGTTCATTGATTTGGATTTTTGCCATTCTCCTACAATCAGTCCGTTGATTCTTTTCATGTATAAAATTAGTAGAGAAACAAGGAATTTGAACTGCATATATACCAAACATAGAGCAGAGTTGGAACTTAGTTTAAAGCACATTTCTTATTATCATACAACATATGTAAATAAGTGAGTATCTTTCAATGGGTGTTTACAGAGTGAATGTGTTCCACCAGCATGCCCGTCAAGCACTGGTATGCTGCTGCTTCCCAGGAAGTCTCATCCTGCCCAGGCTCCAGTTCCTCCTCAACGGCCACTATCCACATTGCTAACACCATAGATAACTTTCTCTTCTTTTCTCACTTTATTTAAATGCATTCATACTATATTTTCTTTGAGACTATCTTCAGTTCAAAGTTGTATTTGTGAAACTAATCTATGCTCTTTGGTGTAGCATAGTTGCTTGTTCTCACTGCTATATTCTTTGAAGATACCATTATCTACTTATTCTACTACTATTGATGGACATTTGGATCTTTTTCATTTGGAGTATTATTTATGGTAGTTTTAATCTGTATATTTTCAGGAAAACTATGTAGACATTTTTGTTCAGTATAATGAAAAAGGTAAACATTTCTGTAAGATGGTTAAGTGTGTGTTCAGTTTTAGTGGTAACATATTAGTTTTTCTGCTATAAACAAAGATCTACCTTATACGTGGTTTCATCTGGGCCTTGAAGAGGAGAGAAGGTACTGGTTTAGTTGTGCCTAAGCTGATTAAAATTTTGTTTTACCTGGCTGGAAATATTACTACATTTTTAAATTAGAGATTAAGAACAAAATTTACTTTACTTTTGCTTTTTAAATTTTGTTATACAGGTTCATATGCATTTGTAAGAAATAATACATAGGGATTCCATGTACCACATATCCAGTTATCTGAATGGTAACATATTATAAAACTATAGTGCAATGTTACAACCCGGATATTGATTTGACATTGATGCATCCGAGATGCAGAACATGTCACCACAAATCCTGCGTGTTGCCCTTTTCAACTGTTCTCACTTCCTATTCTCCCTCTCCCTCTTCCTCTTCCTCCCCAGGTAATCACTAGTCTCGGCTCCATATCTAGTTTTTACTTGAAGAATATCATATAATGGTATTAATAGGATGTGTAACTTTTGGGGATTGGCTTTTTTCTCACTTGACTTAATTCCATGGAGATTTATTGAAGTTGGTGTGGGTATCAGCATAGTTTTCCTTTTTATTGTTGACTAGTAGTCCCTGGTATACATGCATGTACCTCAGAGTGTTTAACCACTCATTGGTTGAAGTATATGGGAGCTGGTTCCGGGTTTTTTTTTTTTTTTTTTTGTCTTTATAAACATTTATGCACAGATTTTTGTGCAGATATAATTTTTTATTTCTCTGAGACAAAAGCTCAAGTGTGCAATTGCAAAGAAGTATAGTTGTTGGATGTTTAGCTTTATAAAAACCATTTACTATTTTTTGAGTGGCTGAGCCATTTTATATTCCTGTTAGCAGTATGAACAACCCATTTGAGTGGGTTCATTTTGTGTCCTTCAGCACTGCTGGACTTATGTGTTCTAGGGTTTGGTTTGGTTTGGGTTTTGAAGATTTAGGGGCATGTTTCATGTAGACAATCTTATTATCTGCAAAATAGGGAAAGTTTTATTTCTACCTTTCTACTCTGTTTACTTTTCATTTATTTCTCTTGCCTTATTAACACGTCGAGAACGTCCAGTGTTCTTGATTTCTGTTTTACATATTTTGATATATTATTTTATCATTTATCATTTATCAATCCAATGTAGTTTATTTTTTCTATTGACCCTTCATTTTTTCACCCAAGAATCATACAGTGGTGCCTCATTCTTTATGCCTGAAGATTTTCATCTTGCATTCTTGTTATTGACCTTTTAGTTTGTTTCCATTATGGTCATGATTTCAATTCTTTTAAGTTTGCTGAGTTTTGTTTTATGGCAATTGTGTATCATATTTTAAGGCTAAATTTTTTCCCATTGTTTTTTGGTACTATACAAATTACAGATTTCCACATTTAAAGATATGGGAAATGCAAGAAATCTAAAGAAAAATAATTTTAATGTGAAAGAGATATAAAAGAAGACTCACAAAATTAAGAAATAATTTATTTTTCAAAAAAAGTTCATTATTTTTTGAAGTGCTAAAAATAACCTGTTCTGCCAATAAAATTAGTTACCAGTTTTTTGAAATTTCTATTGTGGTTAAATAAGCATAACATGAAAGTTTTCATTTTAACCATTTTTAAGTGTATGATTTAGTGGCATTAAAAACATTCATGTTACTGTGGAACCATCACTACTATCACAATTTTTAGAGAATAATAAACCTTGGGAGGCAAAGACTGCACTTAAACCTAAATCAGATTTCTAATAAACGGTATTTTGTAATTACAAATCTTATCCTGTTTCATGCTGGAAGATGCAGAAGAGATTTATAACTGAATAGATAAAGACAGCATTTCATTTTTTAAGCCTTGTTATCAAAAGCTGATGGGACCTTTTGTTAGACTTTTAATTTAAAGATGATTTTATAATAATGCAAATTCCTGTCATTTTTTTAAAGATTTTATTTATTTATTTTTAGAGAGAGGGGAAGGGAGGGGAAAAGGGTGGGAGAGAAACAGCAATGTATGGTTGCCTCTCACATGGTCTTCACTGGGGACCTGGCCTGCAACCCAGGCATGTGCCCCAACTGGGAATTGAACCTGGACCCTTTGGTTCCCAGCCCGCACTCAATCCACTGAGCTACACCAGCCAGGGCAAATTCCTGTCATTTTTAATCTTCATATATGTGATCTTTTCTATCTTGTCTGAAACATATTTTAATTGTTCATTTTCTCCTATTGTTTTCATTTATTTTGAAAGACTATTTTGACACATAATATTGCTTCAGTCATTGTTGGCAATGAAATGATCAGGAAAGTTGGAATAACAGTCCCCCTTTACCATCATTGATTTTAATTGCTTATGTATCTTGCAGCATATGAAGTAGAATTAACATCATTTCCATAATCATTTACTATACCTTAATCTTAATTTTTGTTCTGACCATATCTCCAATTACTGTTAGTGCTAGAAGTAAGTACTTAGTACTTTCTAAAAGCAGAGAAAGAGCCATCATTTTTACTCTTCCTTTATAATGTCTCATTTTGTTTCTTCCAAATGCATATAACTTTACTTAGACCTGCTTACCATGGAGGAAATGTGACAGTCGTATGGGCACTTTTAATATACATGCATACATACGCAACAGATTTGGGATGAAATTAATATACCACATGGGTTGGGAGAAGAAGAGAATGATAAAAACCATGAGCATTTCCAACTACCAAGGTTTATACCCATTAGAAAATTTTCATAACAAGTTTTTATAATTGGATATTATCATCTGTATTGTGTGGGTGTAAAAAAAGAGCTCAAAGAGATAAATTGTCAGAAGCCACTTTGTTGTGGGAAAGACAGCTACTATTTGATTCATGTTTATGTGATTATGTAATATACATTTTTTGTAAAACAAAAAAAATCTATAAAATGGAGCAAAATAACAAAGTAAATTTTGTGAAAAAAAAAGCTGGTTCAATGGTATAATTCATAATGTTTACAAGAAAATAAATTTGTTGGCTGTTTGTGCTGATTGCATACTTCTTCATACGTGACAACATGCTTGTTAGCATTTTATTGTAGAGTATGAATCTGTGCTTTGTTCTTATTTTTCCCTTACTTCATACAAGTGCATTTGTCAGTTGCAAATGGATGAAAAGACAGTTTTCTGTCTCTTCTCACTGTCACTCTAAAGTGTCTGATGTTTTTTCTTAAGATATAAACTATCCTTGATTCTAGAGTTGAATGAACAGTCTTTGTGTTGATCTACCAAGAGTTTATAATAAGCCCAGTCTGAACAACAACAACAAAAAAAATTGAGCAGGTTTTTTATTTTTTTAAGTTTTCAGGCACTTAGACAGGTAAGGCTAGAAAAAAAGGAAAAAAAGGAAGATCAGTTGAGGACTGAAGGTCTCCAGCCCAGATTGCCAGACAGCAGGAGGGGGGCCAGGCAGCAGGGCCACTGCATGGTGGAAACACACTTGTTTGGGGACACTACTGTGAGAGGGGGACAAAGTTTTGTGTGATTATTTCCTACATAACTTTTGGCTCTAGAAAAAATTTGAAAGTCTTTATTACTGAGTTGGGCCCAAATCTGACTGAATCACATGGAACGAACCTTTGTAAGAAGATCAGTGACCTTCTTACTTAAAATAACCAATCCCTGGTCCTCTCTCAGTGTTTCTTTCTCATGGTGTTTGGCTAAAGATTCTGACCCTCACTTCACAACTGAAGTGAGGAAGAGAAAGCATTTGCATAGCTCAGATTAATTTCTCTCTGAACTTAGAAAGTGGGGTCCTTTAATAGAATTTAGTTTGCCATTTTAAAAATACATAAATAGTATATCACATTGTTTCTATAGTCTTATAATTAATAAGTTTTGTCATTAAACAGCACAAAATTTATTGAATATTGCCTTATAAAAGCATGTTGGGTGGCAAAATTAAAAGAACAACTACAGTGATACACGTTGAAATTTAGTCATTATTCAAAATGGAAATTCAAAGTCAGACAATTTCAATTACTTTATAAACAATTTAGTTTCCTTCATTGATTGATTTCTGAAAAGGGAAAAACTCTGGTGCAGGGACTAGAAGATAGAGTATTACCTTGTGAGCCAGAGAAGCGTGGTCTGTGATTTATATAGTCTACCCAGTACCACAATGTACACAACAGGTGATGTTACTTTTATGAGATGTGAGGTCCCATTTGCTAAACTCCTTTTTATGTGGCAGTGTTACCAGTTTCATGTGAGATCATGCTTACTACCAATTTACACCCAGTTAAGATAAATGTGCCCTTTCTAGTTCCACAGAAAAAGAAAGACGCTGTTGAAGGAAGCTCATACCTTTCCACTATCATTATTAATTCAAATGTTTACTGTTTTTAATCTAAATATCCCATCTTACTTTAACATGACTCAGGACTTTGTGTATGCCCCATTATTTTAATCATCTTTAGTTTGCTAATGCTCTGTTTCACTTATTGGTCTGGATTTTTACTTGTTAGAGAACGAATGGCTCCAATTTTGTCTCTAATTCCCTGGGCACTAATTTCAGCATTTACACTAGCAGATTATTTCTGGCTAGCAAAAAGTACAGCTTTTCATAAAGTTAGTTCTGGTCCAAATAGTAATTGCTTACATATGCATGGCATAGTCGTTCACAAGCTACTCAAAAACAATCCCATTGGATTGTATTTCTATGTTGGCAAGTAATTGAGGGAGAACTATAATTACTTATGGGTTTAATTTTTTCTTTATATCAATTGATTCTGAGCATTTCAGTTATGTTCGACATTTTGTATGGTTTTATAGGATTTATTATTTAATAGTTTGTAAGTAACCAATTTACAAGTAATACTAATACTAGTACAAAAAGAGTGATCCTATCCTGTAAATAAAGTTGTAAATAAAAATTTGTGGGAAGAAAATGATAAATTATTTCTGAATGCTACTGTGCACTGCCCATGTGTGTTAACAGCCAAATGCATGGCAAGATTCACCTGTCCTCTTCCTCTAAAAGATAGAAAGAGGAATATTCATCAATTCTATACAACTGTAACTGGAAAAGAGACCGGCATTCGGGCTGCCTGTCACTACCAAACCCAATAAGCAATGACAGCAATTGAATCTTTATGGCACTTTATTCAGATGGCCCAAGATCTGAGAAGATGGTGGGTTCATACCCTAACAGACCATCTTGTCTTTTCTTTCCAGGCCAACGTTTTTGTACCAGGGAATAAACAAGGTCCAGCAAGGGCTTTGAAGTTCAAGGGAATTAGGTGAGCGATGCTGTAATATTCCTGTCCTGGGCAGTTAGCTGTTCTCAGGGGCGGGTGGTAGTCTGTCTCTCCCTGGAACACAAAGGCCCAGCTGCTTCCAGTTGCCCCCAGGCCGTAATCTTTAGCAGTGCCCCAGGAGGTTGGGTGTTTTCCCAGGAGCCATGATGGGCCTTATCTGTAGTTTCTGAAACAAAGGCTTTAACATATACATTACTTGCTAGGCTTATAATTTTTTTACCTCAAACTGAAATTTTCCAACTCTCGAGTCCCCTATCACAACCATTGCCTTTCTATTACAACTTAAATTTCCCAGGTAGATAAAGAACAGAAAAACCCAGGCGAAGGAATGTCATTAGATGTGAACATGTACTGCATGTTCCGCTTAGCATAGTAGAAACAAAAGGTCTTTCTTAAGTTGTGTAACTTTAAGGGCATAATGACCAGATCTATGGAAATATAATAATATAATACTAATACCAAGCACTTAAATAAGACCGTTGAGTTATTAAGGCACAGATACTAAGAATATCCTGCGGTTATTATAATTGCTCTGATACAACAGAACAAAGATCAACATGAAATGGGAATACTGCAAGAAACTGGAGAAATCAGTAAACTGAATAGAAAATAGATGGAGGTGGCCCACCATGTCTGGGCTGTGCTGTGGTGTAGCCTTAGGGCATGAACTCTGCTTTTACCTATTTTTAGAGATGAAAGAGACTATGAGTAGATACAATACCTTCCATCTTCTAGAAATTTCTTTTCACCTTTATTTCAACTTTCTACCTTTGTGGACTGCATTAATATATATCTTAAAGTTCACCATACACAGAATATGTTAATACAGTCATTATCACATCTTTCTAAATGAGAGAATGTAAGGGGCACTAAGCACACGTTCAATTAAACGTTTCTCACTCCTCTGTTCACCAGTACTGAAAAAATGTGACGTGAGTATGTCTTTTGCATGCTCATCTTAACTAGGGGTGGAGTGAGGGGGAGTTTGAAGAGATAAATTGCCCATTTATCTTTGGAAAGATTCCAAGGATAGTTTTTATTCCCGGTCTTGCAGAAAGGAGCATAAATGTAATTTTCTTAATTATGTGAGGTGCCATAAGTAAAAAGTAGCAGCCATAGCGCAGTTCCCTGTGGGAGCATCAGCATCTGTGAGAGTTTGCACAATTCTTGAATTAGTAAGCACCTCACGGGGGTGGGGGGCGAGCTAAGCTTGCCATTCTATTTTGGATCTGAGAGGATGTTTCACATTTATCACTGGCATTCTGAAAATTCCTTACCAATCACCTAAGCATTGTTGTGTAATTTTAAAATGTGCTAAGACAATGTGGACAAGAAAGATTTCAGAAAGGTAGATTTAACAACGGAATTCAAATTAGAAAAAATTAAGCCTCCTTTATTCATTTATTATACCACAATTTTTATAAATGTTTTTAAAAGGAGATATGCAGTTAACTCCATTTATGGTATTTGAAAATATACTGTAGAAGTGGCAGATATTTTTTAAAATAACTTTTTAATAACAGAAAGGAAAAAAAGATGTATTTTCTGTCCTGTTATTTCCTCACACAATAATAATCTGTAACTATTTGGAGTTTTAACTCCATGTTAAGGGCATAGAAATTTGGATAAGCCTATATTCATTTAAAAGAAGAAAAGAAGACATAAAGAGACAGTTGCACACTTACCTTTCTATTCATGGACAAAATGTAGCAAATGCAAAATTCCGCTGTAAATTTTATTTCATGCTCAGAGAGAAAAGAAGGTGTATATTATATATATATATATATTTTTTTTTTTCCACAACAGGTTTTGGTTTGTTATATGTTGTTTTGTTGGGTAGCAGAAAATGGAGCATGTTTACAGGTTTGGGAAGGTGAGACTAGAAAGGGAATGATTGAAAATTGTATAGAGTTAGGTGAAAACTTATGAGCCATGTACTCTGAGGAGGTTAAGAGAAAAGGTACATCAGATAAAATGTTTTTTTTGCTGGAAAAAAAAAAAAAGAAAAGAAAAGAAAACATGTCCATAGTAGGCTAAGCTAATAATATTTTTTTCTTAAATAAGAGTTTTTAAAATAGATTTGTGTCATTGCTCTCTGTATACTCACAAGTACAAATCAGTGCCTGAGCCTAGTAGATGCTCAGTAAATATCTGTTGACTATGTGTGTGATTAACTAATTGGATGCAAAATTTTTAAATTAATGGGTGCTTGATAGGCAAAGGGAAATTCTATCCAGGAAAAGAAATCAGTCTTTTCATGTTTATTTCTCACTCTCTACTACTTCCAATAATGAAAAAGACATTTTTTCCTACAACTAGGTAGTTTATGTTACAAACTTGACAAAATATTTTTATTTAACCATCTGCTTTCCCATTTACCACAAATGGAAGCTTAATATTTCAGCATAAACCATCATCTTGAAGAGAACTATTTGCATCCCCAAGTATTCCTCTCCTGTTATGGATACCAACTAAATCACCTTCTGCTCAAAGATGCACACATTATAAATAAAACACCATAATTATTTTCATCACCAAGAATCACTTGCTATTTCCCCGTTGATGGGATACTATTTAACTTTTTCCAGTTGGAAATGTCAGTCAGCACCTGCTCTTGCATTATGTGAAAATGCACAATGGGTTTCTGTTAAAGATAGATAATTTTGAGGTCTGCTTCAAAATACAGCATTATTTTCATTTCTAAAAAGCTAGCTATCTTGTTGTTATCAAGAATTGTTGATAGAACCAGCTTTTTAGATGTAAAAAATGTACATAATTATTGTATTTATCTCAAAAAATAAGCTACTTCCTTTAGTTGTGTTTAGCACCTGTATTCAAAGCATTATCTTTTTTTCCTGGGCATTAAATAAATTATATTCATAGAACTAAAGAGTTTCAGCTACCTCTGAACTGACAGATGGTTTCTGTGGATGATACGCTGCAACACCTTGGTTGTATCTCTCACACAACCACCTGTCTTTAGGATGTAATACCTGGGACTGGTTGTATTAGAAAAAGGTGAAATACGCATTTTCTTCTTCTTTCTCCATGTCAACTCCAAACTAAATTCTGCCAATTGTAGTACCTTTTGTTTTATGATTTCTTCAAGCTCTGCATATCTCTGCCTGTTTTTACTGTTCAGATTCTCTACACTGAAACATTTTTCCCCTCTGGCGTCTTGGGCAGCATCTACTCCTGGGCTTACCCCACTGACTGGCATTCCTTTTCTTTCTTTGTGCTCCCTCCACTCTCTACCCTCGTATTGCTCTTAGCTTTAGCCCTTAGGGCACGTTTTTCTTTCCCTCTTTGACCTTACTCCCTTTGTGAAGGGACAACATGTACACTTATAGCACTCTAGTTTATATCTTGAGATCAGTCATTGACCCTGAACTCCAGATACTTAAATCCAACTTCTAACTCTACTTCCCTGAGTTTCTAGTAGTTATCTCTTTAGTTTTCTGGTTTCAGTGAATAGCAAGTCTATCTTCCCATGTTCTAAGACCAGCATTCTAGTAATTGGTTTTCACTGTTCTTTTTTTCCACATCCCAAATCCAATCTATTATTTTATCTGATGATTCTATCTTCCAAATATATCTTCCCACCTCTACTCCCTCCATTTTTATTATTACCAGAGCTACCACCCTGGTTTAAATCTCCCTCATTCTTGCAAATGTTCCAATTATGGCAGACTTCTTACTGGTCTCATTTTTCTGTCTCCTTCCATTTCCCTGTATTCCCAATGGGGCAGCTAGAATAATCCTGTTTCAAAGAAGAGTTCATTTCAGATCATACATTATCTCTGATTAAAATTCAACAATGGCTCCCAATCTCACACTAAGTAAATGGATTGAGTTTCGTTTTTTTCCCCCTTTCTCTAGATTTCTGCATAGCTAGGTCCCTCCTTTCTTCAGTTCTTTTCCAGGAAACTTTACCTGACAATGTAGTTTAACATGACAGCCCTCTCCATGACCCCTGACTCATCTCTGCAACACTTATCACTACCTAATACACTGTGCCAGCGGCTTTCAAGGTATGATGGTCAGACTACAAGCATTATTCTCACCTGAAAATTAATTGGAAATGAAAATTCTCAGCTTTCAATCCATGCCCACTTAGTCAGAAGTTCAGGCAGTGGAGACCGGCAATCTGTGTTTCAATGAGCTTTTATTTTTTTTTTAAGATTTTATTTATTTATTTTTAGATAGAAGGGAATGGAGGGAGAAAGGGATGGAAAGAAATATCAATGTGTGGTTGCATCTCATGCAGTGCCCCCTGGGGACCTGGCCTGCAACACAGCGATGTGCCCTGACTGGGAATTGAACCTGCGACTCTTTGGTTCACAGCCCACACTCATCAATGAGTCTTTTAGCTGTTTCTGATGTATGTTCATGTTTGAGAACTACTATATGGTTTATTTATTTATTTACTGTGTTTTATTTTATACAAGTGAGATTTAGCTTGTATTATATATATCCCTAATATATATTTCCTTCAAAGTATAACTATCAGAAAGGAGGAGTTATATTATATTTATATTTTCTGCTGCTTTGAAAGTATCTAGAACAGTGGCCAGCTGGCAGTTTGTAGGCCACAAATACAGTTAGATGAATAAAGAAATGTAGAACTTCACATCTCTATGTTGTTATTCCTACTATTCCTTCTGTTTATAATGTCTTTCTTTCCTTCCTTGCCTTAAGTCTGGCAGTTTTTCTACACTCATCTAACACCTATACGCTCTTTGAAAACTCTACTACTTTTCTCCTACAGTTCAGTCTTTACTAGGCACTTCTCTATCTTTCTAGAGAAGATTTTATGTCTTTCATAATAATACAACACCTATACTTAAGTGAACTATTTGAATGTCTACTTTTTTCCACTGCAAAATGGATTATTCAAAAGCAAGTTCCTTTCTGCATACCTAGACCACAAAGCAGAATATAGAGTAAATCATCAGTATTTCTTAAATTATTGAACAAATTTGGAAGCTTATTTTTAAAGTGGTGCAACAGTTGAAGACAACTCAGAGTAATTTGAGAAAAATATATGATTGTTGGCAAATGTAGGCATCCAGGTAACTAAGGGCCAGGGGGGGAGCCAGGCTCCATGAGGCCCAGGGTCGAGAACCAGAAAGCCTTGTGGAAATAAGATGCTTATTTCCTCTGTATTGGTCAATCTGGCCCTGCCTGCTCAGTACAGGCAGACAGCATGCCTTCCTTCTGAGTGGTGATAAATGGGGAACCAGACTTATAAGTTCCCCATTTCAACTGCAAAAGGAAGACTTACTAACATTGCTGTATCTATTTTTTCAGTTTTCCAAGTGAGAGAATCTGATTGGTCTGCTTCAGTTAGGAACTTGACTCTGATCAAATGAACTACATCCCTACAGTTTATTTACTGAAAATAGATGAGGAAATAGATAGCAGGAAACTTCATTCACTCTTTGCTTTCATATGTACATAATTTTATCTATCTGTAACCATATAAATCACTGAATAGGATTATATATAATACAATATCATGCCATTGGCGTCACTATTATATTAAATCCATAATCATTGAAACAAATGCAAGGGAACTTTTATAAGTTTAGGATGGAATAACTATTTTTCAATGCATAAACTGAAGTTTAAATATTTATAGATATTACATAAAGAGGGGCTTGTATGGTTTAAGTTTTTCCAGGAACCAAGTCCATCTTTTTTTTATTGTTGTTCAAGTACAGTGCTCTCCATTTTCCCTCCACCACTCCCCCCCACCACAGCCATGCCCACCTCCCACCCCTGATGCCACCCCCCTTGGTTTTGTCAATGTCCTTTATAGAGGTTCCTGAAAACCCTCCCCCTCCCCCCCCATTATTCCCTCTCACATCCCCTCTGATGAACACAGGTACAAAGGAAAGACAAATACCAAGTTCACTTTTGTTGTATGTGTCTAACCATTATAACATTAAAAGAAAAAAAAATTGTTTCTTTCCTTCTGCATAGAATATGGCATTTTATGCAGAATATGACATAGAATGACATTTTAGGAAAAGAGAGCCCAAGAATTCTCAGTTGTTTATTGCTACCTGATTATCTTTGCTGTGGCAAGCAAGGGTAAGAGTATCTTCTCTCAACTTACTTCCTGTGCCCAGAAGATAAAATAAAGTAAAAATAACCGTTAACATGTGGTTAATAAAGCAGCATGTATTGAAAGGTAGTACAGAGTAAGAAATTGGTTTAAAAAATTAATGTTTTTTGAGGTAAGATGAAAATAGACCATCTTCACACTTTGTAATCATTCATACATAGGCAAAATGGACATGTAGTCCCGGTGAATTTTATAGGTGTGAGGAAAGAACCACAGGGTAGAGACTACGTTTCCAGATCATTTCACATTAAGACTCTATAGGCAGCTCAGCTTCCAGGTGTTGGTGTTCATTCAGGGCACCTTTGGAGTTATGTTGTTTGTTGGTTTTACCTCAAGTACCTCCACTAGACAGTGAGAGCCCTCTTGTGCTACACTAGCACCTACAGAGCTTGGGATACAAAGAAAGGAGCTCAGAAATCAATTTACTTCCATTTTTTGTTCTTGCGCTCATGTACGCAGTGGTTCTCCCTTTTGCTCAGAGTAGAACGAGGGGTCAGGAGCAGACGTCGTGCCATGCCTTCTTTCCTGAGTGTTCATGGCGATACTGTGCTAGTAAATTTGCCGGCATTAATCGTAGGATCAAGGAGGATATTTCAAAATATATCTAAACTACTAAATTACTTCCCTGAACTACCGCTTGGTTAAAATAATGATGACATTTGGGAGACTAAATATTTACTAAACTTCTAGTTGTGTAGTCTGGCCCTCCGTGGTATCATCTAAATAAATAATATTGAACATGGCCATCTGGAAAAGAGCATGTTGCTTGAATAATTATTTTCTTGTCCTAGATTATCTAGATTTACTTGTCTTTGGGCTCCCTGAGACCTGGGCTCTGTTGTAACTTATCTTTTATACAGACATCCGCTCTGCGCCTAGCTCACAATAGGTCCTTTGTGAATGTTATTTGAACGGAATCGTCTGCTGTGCTATTGATTTGCACTTACAGAATTGTTGGCATAAAAGATAACTCTTTACGCATGATAAACAATAGGAGGAAGATATAATTTTGTGGCTCTTTTGGAATGCGCTTAAATTCAGCCATTTCCCTGCTTTGGCTTTTCAAGAACAGAATAGTAAAATAAAATAATAATAGACTGTTCATTTACCTGTCAGTATTCTGACACTTTTCTGAGATCATTTAGGTCTAATGCAATTCTTTTATTTTCTTTATAGATGCCTATGTTTTTAATAGAAATAAAAAGACTCTCTTGAAGTCTAGCTGGAGTTTTCTGCTTTCTCTCAGATTCTTTAATGTATTTCAAGAAACAGCACTTAAAAGTGCATTGTGTCCGCATCTACCCCTGCTCACTGGCAAAAGGAAGAAAAAGACAAGTGTGGGGCTGATATATTTAGTTCTTATTTCTCTTTTTTTACACTCTGTTTCACAGCCTCTCCAATGCAGTCACTCGGCCATCTCGCACATATGAAGACTCTGAAAATTGTTCTCACTACAGCAAAACCACTGAAGAAGCATGCTTCACACACCAATGAACTCTTTTTGTGGCTGTGAATATACGCTATTCACTCAATAATTTTCCTTACAGAAAACAGTGAGACTTGACACAGGAAAGTTAAGGCTTAATGCTGCACCAGGCAAACTGTTCCTCTTCATGAGAAACTACCATACCCCTGGCACGTGTACAGGGAGAAATCAAGATGGTCTGCATAGATAAAAATTACACTGTATATTTTATCCATCCAGACAGTTAAAACCATACTTCTTTAAAAATACTACTTTCAAAGCAATATCCAATATAAGAAAACTAATATAGGGTGTGGTAAAAGCAGGTTTACAGTTATAATTACATGAAACAGAGTTTATTTTTATCTTATTACTTATTAATTTTCCACATGAACTTTAAACCTACCTTTTCCCCACCCTGTATTTTCTTAGTGTTTCTATTTATGAACCACTAAATGTACATTAGTCAGCATAACAAGATGTGAGGTTGTATTACTTAGCACTATAAATATAGCATTACAACCCAAATTAGCTTAGACACAAATATAAATTCATTAGTTTAAGTAATAAATCTAGAAAATTTGGGCTGTGGACATTGCTGGATTCAGGACAAAAGTAATATCTTCAGGGATCCTTTTCTTTCTGTCTGTTAAACAGATAGTCTTCTAACAGGGCGTGATGGTGGGTAATATCTTTCATCCTGACGTTGTAATAGCTCTGTGGAAAGAGGATCTCTTAAGGCACAGGCAGAAAAGCCCCCTGGGGGACTTTACTTTGAGAATGAGTGACACACCTATCCATAAACTCATCACAGAGTACAGAGATTGGGTAGTGTTGCTGGGCAGATCTGCTTCCCAAGTCCATGAGGGTCACTTCCAGTAGAGTTATGTTGTTTCCAGAGAAAAGAAGGATTTGTAACTAGAGAAAGAGTAAAGGCATCCTGCCCAATCTGTAATAGTGGGTGTCCACAGCTGACATAATAGTAAGCCTGTTTTAAAGGGCAGAAACCAAAACTCAACATTTCATACCTAAACTAAGATCACATTGACATCTCATATCCTGGTGAGCAGCAGAAGAGAGAGCTTCTGCAGCAATTGAAATTTCAATGTGTTCTTTCTCAGGCACATGTGATTTCCGTAATCCAAAATCTATAACATTTGCTTCTCAGTTGCTCGACAAATTTCTTCAATGTTTTGTCTGCACAAAGATTCAGTCTTGTCTGTGATATCAAGCTGTCAATGAAAGATGCATGGAAAATAGCAAGATCTGCACCTGTGCTTAACAAAGACCCTGGAGGGAATAGGAATCATTAAGTGAACCTGGTGTTTGCAAATGATCAATAGCCATAATTTGGATTCCATATTAATATATTTGTTTTCTTAAAAATCTAATTTAACCCATATTTCCCCAGACCACAAAACTCTGGTATGAGAGAGAGTGAAAGAGAGAGAGAAAGAGAACGTTTAACAGTAATCAGCGGACATTTTATCTTGGGGGCTCTTACTTCCCATCCATACTTCCCCTATCCCAATGTATATTATTGCATATTAAATTCCAGTTATTTAAAGATAGTGATGCTTGCATTTTCAGATACAAATAATACTTATATAAGCTTCACACACAAACCTTAATCTCCCACTCTTCCCTATTAAGACCTGATTTCGTTCCCTTGTGCTCCAGCCACCAAAATACACCTCTCTTAGAATTCTAGATATCTATTTGCAAATCTCTACTGTTCAGGTTCTTGACTATTCATGCCTCCACTCTTCACGGCAACTCTTACTTTCTTATTCATTGGATGGTCAAAGTATTAAGCTAGGAAACTATACAATAATAAAAACAAAAAATAGTCTTGCTCTAGAATCAACACATCAGTGTTTCTCCCATATTTCTGCATTTCATCTCTCCTTCCTGAAGATCATTTCTATGGCCAGGCTAACGCCTCCTGTGGTAAGGATTTTTATGCATTCTGTTTAACCAGTGGAAAGATCTTTCCCTATGCCTCCAATCAAATCTACCCAAAAGGATTGTTCTGACCAGAGAAATATATCTTGTAAACTCTGTACTCAAAGAGATAAATCAAAAAGCAACTGGTTTCTAAGTTACTCTTGAAATGAGTATCATAGCTATTTGTTAGCAGTCTAGCAGAGCAAGAAATAAGATATCACATAAAGTGTGAAAAATAGTTTTAAAATTCTCACATACCAGTTCCGTTAAATATGCCCACAGGGAATTTACCTGAAATCCTAATATATTTTAAAGTGAATTTTTAAGACTATTAGGCCTGATAAAACTTAAATATGCCATTTTATAGTCTCATGATAAGAATTTACCTATATCTTTCATAGGCAAATACATGGAATCTCTTCCTTTTTTTTTGCTTTTTTTATAGTAAGAATGTTAGTTAGTCTAGGATAAACCATGGTATGCACACATTTTGTGTTGGTTTTTATGTCATAAATGATCCTGAACTGAGCTAAAATCAGTCATTTATTTCTCTTGTGCAGAATACGTATTATATATTTACTTCATAAAACACAAACCCTCAAACAACTCCTCCAATTCTCCTTCTAAAGTGTGTGTGACACTTTCATATTTTCCTAATTATCTCCCAACTGCACTCCTTAAAAAGAAAACAAAAACATCGCCTTCATCATCAAACATTGACTGAAGGCTGGTCCTCCAATAGATGACTAATTATTATTCCCCTTGGCAATGTTTTTCTAGTAGCCCTAAAACATTTAAAACTGCGTACAAATGACTGAGATCTTACAAACTATCACACAACTCAGTATTAGTTTCCATAATCCTCTTACACCTTTTTGTATTATCAGATTCCAAAATCGTACTTTTATTCTTGTAGTCATAATTACTTTTGCAAGCTTCTTTTCTTCCTATGCTCCTTAAAATTAGGTACTTTCCTTTCCCTTGGGTTTTCTTTTTAAATAATAAGTCCTAGTGTCTCCTGGAGATTTCATTTCCACCCAAGATTTCAAGCACCACCAACATGTAGGCACGTTGCAAACATGTCAGGGTGGGAGACCAGCACCACCCTGACAGAGAAAGAGGATCACCTTCTGCTTCCACTAAACAGGAGACAGAAAATCAGGAATGCCACTGCCTGCTTCCATGTAGGGTGGGTAGCAGGGATGGAAAATCAGGTCCTCCCTCAGCCCTACTAAAACCATAGCCAATTTGTAAATTTTTGTTCATCTAATGTAGGATGGGTACTATCAGAAAATTTTTCTGTTGTGAGGCCACGCTTTCTATATCTTTTGTCTAGAAGGAACGGACTTTTCTTAAAGTGTGTATGTCTGTGTTGCCAGGCAGATCTGGGTTAGTGGTTCCTGGAGATAAGCACAAGGTATGTGGGAAAATAAAGAAATTGGGGGGATTCACCTCCATGTGGTACCTCAAATATGGAGAATCCTGGCAGCCCACTACCTTCTTTCTAGTTTTCAGAGTGGTCTTGTTTGCCGTGTTATCTCTCTGGTTTTTATTTTTGGTTGTAAAAAGGGTAATTTAGAAGATGAATCTTTTCCATCTTTGGGACCATATGTTTCATGTACTATATATAACACATACCGTTCTATCATCACATCGCTGAGTTTACCTTCTACTGATGAACATATAGCCCCCTTCCCCTATTTCACTCCCAGAATATTCTCAATGCTTTCTATAAGCTTCTAAAAGATATTTCCTTACACAGGTACTCTCAGCCACCATCGGCTATTTTACCTTCCTTTGCCTTCCTTCTATCAGCAATGTTACTTGGAAGCCTTGTGAAAGTGTAGTTTCTTGTGCTCGTCTTCATGATGGATTCTCAGGGTGACACGGTGGTAGTTCCATATAGTTCAAAGGCATTGTGCTATAATAAAATTGGAGAAAGGTTCACCACACTGGCTCACACCCATGCAGTAGGTACCGGAGTAAGTTATAATGATTTAAAGGGGGTCGCTTGTACTTCTAATAGCTTAAAATATTTTTATATACAATTTATGCTGAGTCAAATAGTACCCTACAAAAATTCATATCCACAAAGAACTCATGAATGTGATATATGTAGAAATATTGTTTTTATAAATGTAATCACACTAAGATGAGGTCATAGTAGGTTATTATGGGTACTAAACCCAATATGAATTGTGTTCTTACAATAGGAAAAATTAGACAGAGACATACACAGAAAACATGAATTAATTAAGAAAATATGATTAGGTATCTTCTTTCCTGTGCCCTAGAAAGTGACTCCTGAGTCCATTAATTAATTATAGAAAACAGGAAAATAAGGCGAAATATAGTTACTGGATTGTGGTAAACTGTTTTTCCTTAAATTTTCTTTAGACTAGGGACATATGTACTTTCATTGATGGTTACACCTTTAACCTGGGTTGTTCGAGTCGAATTCCAGAACTCTTTTATAATTATTTCTTTGCTTGAAGTTGCCATCACTTGTGCTGTCCCTGATTATGGTATGATTTCTTATTGTTTCTTTTTGAGGTTCCAAAAATAAAAGTATGTGATAAAACTTAGCACCTTAGTTTGTTGAGTTTTATTAAGTATTCCCATCGAAGAAATAATAAATGAAAACCAACATGGTCTACAGGTGATTTTATATCCATTTGCATGACCCTTACATTCATCAGTTTATTGATTAAGGCTTTGCCTTAATGCCAGCATCCATTCTGGAGCGAGCTCAACAACTTTCTTTGGCTTTAGACAGCTGCGTTCATTTTCTAACAAGACCGTCTTGAGCCAAAGGATAGGATAAGAGTTGCCACTGTATATCAGAGTCAACTGTCTAATACAAACTGAGGGAAAAGGTAAGTGTGAGGTTTAGTGCAGCAGTTTTGACAGATTTTATGCCTAACTGATGACAAATAGTAATTTCCAAGCCATAGGTAAATTAAGTTGGGGTGTGGGTAGGGTCAGGGCCTGGGGGCAGGTAAACAAAGGGGGACCCAGAGAAGAGAGAGATGCTGATAGATCTGTAAGAAAGCAGAGGGCATCATGCAGTTGAATACATAACAAAAGTTGATACATTTATGATCATGCATTATATTCACCTCATATGGATCTATTTATATAAGCAAGTTTCTGTTTGTGAAGCCATTGTCTGGCTGGCACCATGAGGCAGGACTCATCCACTCTGTTCCACTTAGGTTTGGGATATGAAGACAGTATCTCAGAGCATCATGTTGCTAGCTGTGGGGAATCCCTGCTGTGTTGAATTTGGTGAATTGTTTTCTCTTACTTGACTATCCATTGAATTTTTTTTTAACACACCAAGGGAATAAGTCTCAGAGATGGGAAAAAAAAAAAATTCAGGTAGCTTTCATAGAGAATCCCATTTGTTAAACACTGAGAAATAAAGGACTCTGATGAATCACTTCTAACAGAAGGTGGCTGTGTTTATACTATCTAGTGATGATCCTACAGTGGCCAAAGCTTTGTCATGTTCCCCGTGGCCTTAGTTGTCAAACAGAAAGAACAAACTACTGATAATTCTAACCCTCAGGGTTTTCAGAAAAAATGGACACAGCTATCCAAAACATTTTTTTAGATTTTATTTATTTATTTTTAGAAAGAGCAGAAGGAAGGGAGAAAGAAAGAGAGAGAAACATCAATCAGTTGCCTCTAGTCTCCAACTGGGGACCTGGCCCACTACCCAGGCATGTGCTCTGATTGGGAACACGACCTTTCAGTTTGCAGGCCGACACTTAATAAACTGAGCCACACCAGCCAGGGCAGAAATGTTTGAATACATGCCTTTCTAGCCCACCAAAAGTGCAACAGCTCTCATCCTATTCACAGATTCACTAATGAAGTGAAATGCTTGTGGAGAAGTAGAGAAAGAAAGAAATGCAACTGAATACACAGATGTGCACATAATATTCATGAAACTATTGGGATTTCTTGCAAGCTCCTCTTAAATCACACCCATTTTCCCAGCTTTGGTTCTAAAGAATTTGAGACATAAAACATAAAAATGGCGTATGGAGACCAGAGAACTTCTCTATTCCTGATAGAAACCAGGCTGGAGGCCATGACCAGGTGTATTAACCACATGGACCTGTTAACACTAAGCCATCAAAATGAGGATACTTGCCCATCTGGACCAGCAAGTGCTGGTCTTGGGGCAAGCTTGCCCATATGGCAGGAGGGCAGCTAAGTCTATGGGGAAACAGAGGAGACTTCTGACTTCCTGAGCATCTGATCACCAAGGGAAAGGGTAACAGAGCTCAGCAAAGCATACCCACTTATTCAACCCAGACTTATCAATTATATCATCTCTCCACACCCCTTGGAAGAACGAACACTCAGTAGAGCTCCAGCAATATGAGAAAAAAACATCAGAAATGAGAATTTTCCTTCAATACGTTGCTCAAACATGTTATCTCCGGTTCTCCCTGTTGTACATAGGTGCATCTTTAAGAAGTATATTCTAACTATATTCTCATTCACCAATTCTTCTATATCAGACGAAAAACTTGCCTTTTTCACATATTCCATTTTTTCTGCATCTTTACCCTTAGCATGGTTATGTTAAAGTACATGTGATGTCTAATTTAAGAGTCTGCAATGTGTAGCCTGAGACCACACTCAGCAGAAGCCTGTTTTATCATGGCTTGCTTGCTAAGATTGTGTGCGGCCCACACACTTATGATATTTACTATCTACTCTACAGAGGAAAATTTTGTCAACACTAATCTAGTTTTATCTCTCAAAAATATAATGACAAACATAAAACTTGGTCCAAAATATAATTGACCAAATTCAACTTTGAAATTAATGTGGAATGGTAGAAGGGAAAACACTTATTATAGTTTTATTCTAAGTCATGCAAATTAACAAATAATCCACAATCCAATTATTTCCACGTTTAATTTTTCTAGTAGTATATTTCTTTGATTAAGAACATATGAGATGGTAAACTATTTCCAATTTGATATCTGTGTATATGGAATGCAAAGGACTGAAAAAGCTAATCGAGAGAAATCCCAGGTACATTCAAGCGGTTGCTATTTGGACAGTAGCAGGAGAACGCTGAACTCATACAACTGTTTTTTCAGGTTGTTCAGCTTTTTCACACATCATAGTAAGTGAAACCTTCCAAAAGGAAGAGAGATTTCTGAGTCAGTGGGTTTCTGAGTGCAGGATTCAATGAACCCCTGCATTTTGTCCATAGGGGTGAGAAAGAAGAAAAGAAGTTAACAGTTTATTGATTGTTTAATATTTACTGAGTAGTTACAGTCATCAGGGGCCTGGGACACTTTTGAACAAGCACTATATTTAATGAAAAGATTTTGAAACCTTACACCAAACGCTGCCTCCTGCTTCAGGCCCACGCAAGCTCTATCAAGCTTGGGAAACAAGCAGAACCTCTTAGGTTTCTATCTCCTTTGCCTCACTCTGCCATTCCTAAGGATGGAAATGCAGGGCCTGAGAGCGAACACCGGAGATCTCTTTATCTGTAGGCTAATCAGGATTTTACTTTTATTTATATTTTACAGGTCATTTCAATTTATAATTTGAAATACAGTCACTTCCAAATAGTGGTGAGCTTTCTGGATGAAACTTGGAATGAAATTTTCCTCCTGAACATTTTTAAATTGAATTTATTGAGCTAACATTGATGTACAAAACCACACAGGTTTCAAGTGTACGATTTAATGAAATATCATTGGCACACTGCATTGTGTGCTCATAGCCCCAAGCAAAGTCTTTTTCCATCCCCATTTCCTCATTGCTGCCCACATTCACCTAGTCCCATCCCCCTTTCCTTCTTGCTATCACCACACTGTTGTCTGTGTCTATAATCAGAAGAAATGTCTTTATCTGTAAGTTAATAAGGATTTTACAAATCACAGACATCGACAATAAGTCAACAAACAAGTGCTGGAGAGGTTGTGGAGAAAGGGGAACTCTTTTGCACTATTGGTGGGAATGCAGACTAGCACAGTCACTGTGGAAAACAGTGTGAAGATACCTCAAAACACAAAAATGGATCTGCCTTTTGACCCTGCAATCCTGCTTCTGGGAATATATCCGAAGGAATCCAAAATACTTATTAGAAAGAACATAAGCACCCCTATGTCCATTGCAGCATTATTTACAATCACCAAGGTATGGCAGCAGCCCAAGTATCCTTCAGTAGGTGAGTGGATAAAATAACTACAGGACATTTACACAATGGAATACCACTCAGTTGTTAAAAGTTTACCCTTTGCGACAGCACGAATGGACCTAGAGAACATTATACTAAATGAAATACGGCAGTCAGAGAAAAACAAAAACCATATGATTTCAGTCATATGTGGAAATCAAATGCACAAACTGAACTAATAAGCAAAAGAGAGACAGACTTACACTCTTAGGTAAGGAGCAGGATGACAGCTATGGAGGGCATAAGGGGATTGAGGGATCAAGAAAAAAGGAAAAACGATTCATGAACATGGACAACAGTATGGTGATTATCAGGAGTGGGGAAGTGTAAGAGGGATAAATGGTAACACAAAAAACATACAATAAATTTTAAAAAATGTAGAAGTCACAGACTGACAAAGACAGTAGTATTAGCTAATATTTAGTGAGTTCTTATTTATCAAGCATAGAGCTGTTTAATGGTGATGCTGGGTGCCACAGTCTCCAATCTTGAAGACACCGTAAAATACCGCATAACATAAAATATGCATAGTGAATGATTCTGACTTTAGTGTAGGAATCAGGGCCTGAAGTTTTCAGAATCTCATTTCACCAGTGCTATTTTACTTAGTTGTTACTGTCTTCTTTCCTTCTATTTTTTTCTTTTCCTAATAGTTCCTCTAGCCTTCTAATTAAATTAACATATTGCATAGTTATTATTCAATTGTTTTTTTTTAAGATTTTATTTATTTATTTTTAGACAGAGGGGATGGGAGGGAGAAAGAGAGGGAGAGAAACAGCAATGTACGGTTGCCTCTCACATGGCCCTCACTGAGGACCTGGCCTGCAATCCAGGCATGTGCCCTGACTGGGTATCGAACCGGGACCCTTTGATTCCCAGCCCGCGTTCAATCCACTGAGCTATACTATTATTCAATTCTTATATTCCTTTATTCTTTTAAAATCAAATTCATATTTATCTTAGATTTTTAAATGGTAAAATAATATTCTTTTCGAACTACAAAAAGGCTTACCCTCCCTTTCCAAAAGAACATACTTTCAGTTTTAACATATGAAGCTAAATCATCTTGTCTTTCTTAGTTCATGGATAAAAGCAGCTGTTCTTCAACCTACTTACTTAAAAAACAAAATAAAATTACATTTACAATTTATTTAAAAATATTTTTAAGATATTATATTTTAAAGATACAACATTTATTGAATATATATTATGCCCCATTATATTTAATTTAATTTTCCTAAGAGCCCCATAAATTGCTATTTTGTATGATTGTTTTTCAAAGAGTAAGAGTTTCAGAGGTTAAATAACTTGCCGTGGTAGGATTCCAAATCTATTCTAACTATTAACCATACCAGTAATAATGATAACAAGCATGAATATTATGCTTGTTTATACTTTGTAAATTAAATTTATTTACATAGCTTTATTGGTTCCTGGTAAATGATGCAATGGAACAACCATCCCTAAATCCACTTTTATTGCTAAAAAAGGAAGGCTCAAAAACGTCCTAAGTTACCTAATCAGAGTGACCTGACTGAACTTGGCAGGACTGGGGAAAGAACTTGAATCCCCTAAGTCTTAGTACAGTGACCTTTCCTGTGCTTTGAATAGTGCAGCTATGTTTATTCAGCGAAGAGTCTGAATTTATGAATAAAATCAATCTACTTCCACAACAGTGACGGTGTAAATATTTGTTTCCTACAACGAATAAGAAAAAAGCTGAGGCTTCAACAAGGAGAAATTCAGTCTTCCACAAACCATTTTAGGTTTCTTTGGGACCCATTAGATTCACCATGGTTTCCCTGATCATTTTTTTCTTCAGGGGTTGCTGAAAGCTGTTTGCAGTTAAAAATGAAGGCTCTTGAGTTGCTTGGAGGCAATCCAGGTTGAACAAGAATTTGAGTATCCTTAATGATTTCTCTTATCTTTAGTTAGTTAGCAGTGGCATTTTTTAAAGGAACAATTTTCGCCCCGGGTACCCTAAAACATATATAATTTATACACACAATTTTACAATGCTTTCATTTTATATCTTGTGATGCTACAAACTCCTCATTTACTATGATTTGAGACACATTTCTTTCCATAAGACATAAAGAGGAAATACAGAAAGAGCTTTATTTAAGTCAAATCAGTAGTGACTTGGAGAAGCAAGAAGCTATTGTTTGATATAAAAATAAATAGTCTTATATATTCTGTTATAAAATTTGGCTGATTAGTTGTTTTGTGCGTATTAAAAAAAACACTTAACTATATCATCTCATATTTGATAGATTTTGTAGACCTAGAAAACATTCTGCTAAGTGAATTAAGCCAGTCAGAGACAGAAAAACACCATATGATTTCAATCATATGTGAATCTAATGAACAAACTGACCTAACAAACAAAATAGAGACAGACTCATAGTTGGAGAGCAGATGACGGCTAGTAGGGTGGGGGGGTTAGAGGATGGAGGGACTGAGCAAAAAGGAAAAGGCCATGGACGTGAACAGCAGGGCAGAGATTGCTGTGGGCAGGGGATAGAAGGGAGCTAAACAGTAATTGAAAAAATACAATATTTAAAAATAATTCTGTGACTACAACAATAAATAAGGCCTCTTCCTTGCCCTTGAGAGTCAATAATCCAGAAGCCCTCAGATATTGAACAGACTTTCATAATAATAAGAGTTAAATCCTGCAAAATCTATGTATGATATTTGATAAGAAGGCCAAGGAGAGATGCCTAACCAAATCTTGTAAAGAAAATGCAACGAGAAGGCTTTATTTAAGGAGTAACACATAAATTAAACTTAAATGTTAAGTACGAACTACCCCTGGAAATGAGGAAAAGTACAGGGTACACAGTATTACCGCTCACTAAGTGTTCTAGCTGTCTTCTTCTCCCAGGAAAATGCCATTTTGAAGGTGGACAAGGGCATGAGACTTCTCTGGCCAATGTGAGTAGAGGTGACACGTTGTTACTACTGGAAAGACGTGGTAAGGCCAGGGTTCAGTGTTCTCTTCTCCCTTGCCACACCACAGTAGGACCTGAATACTCGGTTTCTATTGGAAGCTCCTCAAGATGGCAGAGCTTCCCTCTGCCTGAGTTTCTAGTGGGTGCAAAGAGAATAACTTCCCAGCATGCACTGTCCATGCAGCATAAGAAATAAATCTTTGTGGTATTAAGCTATTGATAGTTTGGTGGTGAATGTCAATGTGGCACACTTTATTCTACCTTGACTAAGTGGGAAAAAAAATCAGAACAAAGACGTAGGATGACAAGACATAACGTTAGCCATCAGTAGGGGTTAAGTCATGACAGACTTTATATGCCAATTTTAATGAATTTGGATTTTATTTGTGACTTGACACTTCGCTGATGTAAATGAATTGACGTATTGTTGGAAACGTCAATTTTCATACAGCAAGTTTTCATAATCTTGGCACTGTTGATGTTTTGGGCCAGATGATTATTTCTGCTGAGAGACTGTCTGTCCTATGCATTGAAGATGTTTAGCAGCATTCCTGGCTACACCCACATGGTAACCGTTGCACGCTCTTTTTAGTTGTGAAAACCCAAAATGTCTCTCTATATAGCCAATCTGTCCTAGAGGGCAAAACCATCTTGAGTTATTGACATAGAAGAAGGGAGAAATGAATGTAATTGTCTTAGAATAGCTATCATAGCTATGAAAGACCATTTATATTGTCTAAACTGGAATGTGCATAATATTGAGTTTAGAAAAATGTCTCAGATTATGGGATTAAAAATAAATTGGAAGTGGTGATATTTATTGTAAATATACCTCCTTGTAAGGAGATGGACATCATTTGGTAGCTAAAGAATTCCAAAGTTCAGCCTGCTCTCTAACTGTTCTGGTTTTTATCCCATACCTGTGTGGCAAAGACATATTACTATTGTCATTGTCCTAGAATTTCAAAACAGCCTAGTACTCTGCATAAATATATAGATATAATATGCATGGTTATACCATGAGAAATGTGGACTTCGATGTATGAATAATCAATGGAGAGAGTTGGAGCATTGTCTAATCCAGTGCCCTGGGCTACCTGGAAATACAGTTCATACTAGTTAACCTTTCATTGATGTAGTGTACCGTAATTTGGAATGGGGTTAAGAAATGTGAATCAGGGTATTTATCTTATCACGTGGTTTGTATCAAGATTTTACCCTATGTTTCAATTTTATTATTACATAATAATACTGATAACATTGTTTCATTTGGTTGTTCTAAATATTAAGTAAGATCACATTATGCTTGATAAAATCATGCCACATTGAATGTAAATACAGTTTTTTTGTCTGTAAAACTTATAACTTCAAAGATAATAGATTATATTTATTTAAAATGTGAATGAGACTAAATTTGTCATTTTCTTATTTTGTGTCTTGTGCTTTGCAGGTGTTTGCTTTTATATCATCAAAATTTCTGGTTCTCCCCAAATTCCTTTTTTCTCTAAACTGGCTGGGCTTTTTATTTATTTTTTTTTTTGGTTGTTGTTTTTGTTTTTTCCCCCTCCTTCCTCTCCTCAGAAATGTGGAGGTATACTGTATGTTTTCATGCCATTTATACAGGGTGGGGCAAAAGCAGGTTTACAGTTATTCATATGGTAAATAATACAATAATTAATAAGAATACAACAATCAACACTGTGGTTTGCACACTTACAACTATGAATCTACTTTTGCCCCACCCTGTATATTTCCATCAGATTATTTCAGATGGTATAGAATAACCAGAGTGAGTCACTTCTATGAGAATATATAAACTAATTATTTCACTTTTGAAGATAGTTTCTCTAAGATCCAGAACATAAGATAGTACTACATTTGATTAAAAAATAGTTTAAGGGGGAAAAACATATGTTTTTTGTGTATGTGTTATTTATTGAGCATATCCTGAAGATAATAATGTAAATGTTTAGACCCACTTTTCCCCTACTGAAATTAAGATCCAATGGATAAGGTGGCCAAACAGCACATAGTTTCTCATCAAATGAAATACAATAAATGTTATAGGAATCCTGAATGATACAGGAAGTAAAATGATAGGATACATCTAGTTTATTCTGTGTAGCATGCTAGGGGTGTGGGGGAGATCTCCCTCCACCCAACAGTTTTATAAAAGTAAAGGAAGAGTGAGAGAAAGGAACAAAAAGTGTTTCAGATAAACGCAGCAGCGAAACCAAGGTCTGCCAGAAGGATCAGCGATTCTGAGGTTAATTCAAAGTAGATAACTATGCCCGAGGTGTGGAGGCAAGCACAGAAACGACAGCCACTTTGACAGCAGGTCAGGGGGCACTTGCAAGCCTTTGGAAGACTTTTTGATTTTATCCCAAGGGAACTGGGGATTATCAAAACATTTGGCCATTACTGTGGAAAAATAAGATCGAATTAAGAGGACAATTTGATATGCATAGTGGAAAATGAATGGGAGGGTGCCAGGATCAAGGCAGACAACTTTGCTATTACATTGCTATAATGTGCAAATACTATCTGATGTTCTACTAGATTAATGGGAAACCGAACTGAGATTCATCTCAACTTGGTCGTTGATTTGGTGTGTAGACTGAGGGAGAGGGTGGAGTCAGTGATGTGTTCAGGGTTTCCTGATCAGCCTGGGCTCATACTGATGCTGCCAAATGCCAAAGAGGAAAAAGAAGTGTGAGAGAGTATAATGGAAGTGACCGACATTTTTTTTTTTTAAATTTCTGTTTGGATTGTCATTTGACTATATAGGACTGGAGCTCATGTGAGAGACATAACCTGGAGATGTAGATCAAAATGTGATTAGTATGTTGATGGATTTTAATTAATGTTTAAGATTACCTGGGCCAAATAAGTAAGCTGATAAACAAGGAAAGCTGCAGATAGAAGAAATTCTGAAGTTTAAGGTGTGGCTGAAGAACACTGAAGAGACAGTAGAAGGAAAAAATCAGCAGACTGCTCTATCTTGGAGCCCAACCTCTGACAAAGGGAAATAAAAATCTGAATTTATAGGTTGCAATATAATAGCATTATTCATGAAAAAAAGTATAATACTCCTCAGGCAGAAAGAAAGCAACTTCAAGGAAAACTCTTAATGGTTTCTTAATTGGAAATGATTGTTGCCTTTAAATTATATTTGGAAGTCCAAGATTAAAAGCCTTAGGAAGTATCCTGCATTATATTCTTAAACTATCTCAATCTTAAAACATTTAATTTCTTTCCATGAACCGAGGGCATAAGATGAAGTCAGGTTTTGAAGGGGTGAAAAAATGCTTGTTTTATTATTTTTGCAATGGTCACATGTTACTTGCTCTTAACTATTTCTCACTTTCACATAATCTAGGAACATCGTTTCATCGTTCTTTCCGATGGGGACATATGAGATATTAAAGTGGCATTTTTTCTCATTCCACCTTGTCCAGTTCTTCAGAGTGAAACAAGAGTTGCTGAAAACATAGTGCACCTATCTTGTTAGTGTTGACGGCCAATAAATTGTAAACTGGCAACTTAAATATAAAGAGGGATCTGTACCCGCAGCTACCTTGTGAAAAGGAAAGTTAGCAAATGTAAACATAAACTAAAAAACTCACAAATGATATTTATTTTGTTACTTAGCTGCTATTACATAGATTGGTCACTCAAAAACAGAGCTTGTGTTCCACTTAATAGTCTTTGTGTCCCTATTTTATTGCAGACACAATGTGAGAGTGGCAGTTTTATAGTAGGCAGTTGGCCTGGTTCTATTCACTAGCAATTGTACAACACATCATAGGACAAGTAATCAGTATCATTTGAAAATCTGAAATCCCTAATTGAATACGTGTCTTACCCATGCAATATATGCATAATGCCATTATTTTTCATTAATAAAATAAGAATGAAAACATTGAGATAGATTTTAAAAGTTTAGGATAAACTTTAAAAAGACAGCTTTGTGAAATCCTATATAGTATGCATTACTACTATAGAAAAGAACAATCCATCTCGTTAGCCTGACTTCCTGCTCAGCCCAGCTGGGCCATTCCCGTGATCTGGGGAGCTGAGGTGATCC
Organism: Micronycteris hirsuta; assembly: GCA_004026765.1. Lineage (NCBI taxonomy): Eukaryota > Metazoa > Chordata > Mammalia > Chiroptera > Phyllostomidae > Micronycteris > Micronycteris hirsuta. The sequence goes on from PVJI01001827.1 coordinate 91,197, forward strand.
TGAGCCAATGATTATTTATTTGTATGAGCTGCCAGCATAACCTGCCAGTAATAGTTACCCACATTCAGCATCTGTGCATAGACACTGATAGGGGTAATTGTGACGGCAGCCAAAATGGCAAATCCCAGCATGTCTTGTGCTTGAACACTGCTATTCAAATGAAAGAACATTTTCAAATTCCCTGAATTGGCATAAATTCCCCAGTGAATTTAACCTATATAGTTATGAGCAGATTATGATTCCAAAGTCTGGCTCAAATCTACTCCAGATTGACTACCAATCATGGTAAGAAAAGTTCTATTAAAAGAAAGTCAAATTTGGGCACATAAGCAGCAAACAAAATGTAGGCCATTATACTAGCAGTCATCTTCTGGAACCGTACATACTGTCAATTTAGCATGTTAGAAAATAGAAAAGCTTCTCATATACATATACGTGTGTGTATATTTATTGCATGCATATTTTATTATAAATAAATATATCAATAAATAGTCTTAGAGCTTTATAATTTTATAGATTATTATATAATTATATGCTTTATTTTTAATAGTGTTTTCTAGTAGCCTTGGTTTCATTAACTTATCCTTTATAAAAAATATATTTATTTTTTGAACAATACTTATTAAATAATCATTCAAGGTTTAAGCAATGCTAAAAGTGGCTGATAGCCTCTCATGGGGAATTGTGTCCATGGGATATCTGTGCTTGATTTCATATTCACCATAGTTTTTCAGTAGTTTCTAAAAGGTCTCTTCCTAAGCACGTGCGGTTGTTTATTCAAAAGATATGTATCTAGGCCCCATTAAAATAGATTCTAATGTAGTGCTTCTGAAAACCAGCTCAGTTTTGTTTTTTAACACATATTCTCAGATGATTATGGTGTGATTATTGTAATGGTCTATGTTTTAGAGACACTGATCTCAGTAATTAAACTATAAAATCTTCCAGACAAAGGTATACAAAGTAGTAGAAATAAAGATGGAGAGAAAATATTATAATTACATGAACTTGAGCATCAGGAGTATATATACCATATATCACATTGGAATATAGAAGGTTTTCTATTTTCTAACATATTAAATTGATGGTATGCATGGTCAATTTATATTATAAATATTGTAAAATAAAAATTAAAAAAAAATATATATATATAGAGAGAGAGAGAGATTCCTTTTTCTTCCGTACTGCGCTCTTTATCTAGGTACTCATTCAAAAGTATTTAATAGCTGTGCCCTTGAGTAAAAAAGTTGTGTTTCCATTTACACAATGACTCAATGCTATCTATAGGTTGTGTTTGTTACTTCTTCTACTCAACAGCAACAATGAACATATATGTTACTTGACTGTTCAAATTATTTCTTTGTTCCCTTTTAGTGCATTTCATTTATTCATCTGTGTGGCTTCCAACATTCCTCTGCGTAAACAGTGCTGTAGCCAGCATGGCCTCCTATAGGATCTTTAAGAGTTTCTTGGTGTAGGAGTAGAACTGCTACTTTATGAGGTATTATATGAACTATCTCCTATATTTAATAATATTTTATTAGCGGAATATGACTGATGCAAAGTAAGTGTGAATCCTTACCCATTGTGTACTCACTTATAAAAAGTGGCATTTCAGAGGGTCGTTAAAGGATGACTAGCACTTTACATTGTTGCAAAAGAGAGAAAAATATTTTCAGGAAGAAAAAATCCCATGTACAAAGACACGGAAAAGTACAAATTCATGACCTCGATCTCCAACAGGTAAAGAGCATTTCTCTGAAGCCTGAAAGTGGTGAAGATTTTAAGAGATGCAGGTAGAGGGACAGGTTAAATTTGACTGTAAATAGCCTTTTAGAAAATAGGGATATCTTATAAGGATTTTCAACAAGAGACCATCGCAATTTGATTTTTGATGTTTTACAAATGTTCTCCTAGGCAGAGGTTTGGGTGCATGGAAAAAAGAAATATCCATCAGTAATCAAAATAACAATAATTATGCCCTGGCTGGTGTAGCTCAGTGGATTGAGCGCGGGCTGGGAACCAGACGGTCCCGGTTCGATTCCCCGTCAGGGCACATGCCTGGGTTGCGGGCCAGGTCCCCAGTGAGGGCCATGTGAGAGGCAACCATACATTGCTGTTTCTCTCCCTCTCTGTCTCCCTCCCTTCCCCTCTTTCTAAAAATAAATAAATACAATCTTAAAAAATAAAATTATTAAAAAAATAACAATAATTATTACACATACATATAATGACAACAATCACCAGTAACATCTATTCATTCTTTACTACATCTCAAAGCCAATATTCAACAAATACAATGCATTATCTCAAGTAATAGTTGGTCTAATCCAGAGATATAGTTATTATTTTCTATATCTTACAGATAAAGAAACACATTCTGAGAAATGAAGTGATTATGCCCAGGGTGCTCTGAGCTTGAACATTTTTCAGTGTGGGGGTATTTTAATAAGAAAAAAAAAGAATTATATATACAAAATTAGATAAAAATCAACTTGTATTTCAGAAAATAAATTAAACAAAATAAATTACAAATTTTACAAAGTTAACACATAGCCTAAGTATGCCCAAATCAGCAGGAAAAAAAAAAAGTACTGTTTGCAGTAATTAGAGCCCATCATACGTTCTCTTACTAAGCACAAAATTATATACCCATACAATGCATTTTCTTGCATTTTGGCAGTATATGATCTATATTTACCTCAAATGACAATTTCTAATGGTTTCTACATGGCAAAACAAGTCGGTTTTTCCCCTCTGACATAACTGTTCACAATAATTTGTGAAAATGCCTAGTAGATTAGAAGAATTTTTTAAGCGTAACAAATTTGTTTACTGTCAAATTGGGAAATCTGTTTCAGTTTTTTGTATGCGGGTTGTATGATTTGGAAATGCCAAAATTCAAATTCTTACGGCAATAAAACTCAATCTCTGGATCTATTTCTCTAGTCAGCCAAGGGGAAGGAGCAGTGGAGTCGGGCTATCCCTACAATAGAAATGTGCTGTAGACTAAATATTTGTGCCCTTCGAAAATCCATACATTGAAAACTAAGGTCCAACGTGGTATTAAGAAGTGGGCCTTTGGGGTGTGCTTAGCTCATGAAGATGAAACCCTTAAGAATGTGATTAGTACTATTATTTTTTAAAAAACAAACAGACAGCTCCCTAGCCCTTTCCATCACTGAGGACACAGCAAGAGGCCACACCATCGATGAGCCAGAAAATCAGTTCTCGGCAGACACTGAATCTGCTGGTGCCATGATGTTGGAATCCCAGTGTGCAACACTATGAGGAAGAAGAGCTTGTTACTTAAACTGCCCAGTTTGTGGTATTTTGTCATAGCGGCCAGAACGGATTGGGAATGAGGCTATCAATATCATAAATACGAGTGAAATTAACTGTAAATCACTTAACTGTATGCCATTAAAACAACTAGATGTATTTCTACGTTAACTTTTCTTTAAGCTGGATCCCCAAAATTGTTCTCTGCCACTCCAATGCCACATAATACAAAGGGGAGTGGGACAGAAGTGAAGTCAGAGTGAAAAAATGCAATGGTCTTAACCAATTTGATCAAAATACTGTATTTTGTAAAATGCATATAAACTTCTCACTGTGTGTAACACATTGTTATGACCAGGACCCTGGAAAAGTCTCTGCAATTGAGGGTCCTGAAAGCGTAAGCTTCACTGGCTTCATGGGAGATCCACTTCTGTCTGTAACTAGTTCCTTCAATATCTCTCCAGGAATTTTAAGTTGCCTTTCTATTGGCCCAATTAAAGCTGCTTAGGGTTAATGGGATAGAGTTAACTGTTTTTTGTTTTTTGGTTTTTTTTTGGGGGGTGGCTTTTTAAACAGCATTTCCATTATATTAGTAACCACCTACTGATAATATATTTGTTTTTATCAATACAAATTTAACAGAAAGGAAAGTTACCACATCTCACTATGCTAGCCCAGATGTTCAGGTTATTACTTCAATGAGGAGACAGGAAGTATTATATGAAATCTACCTTCTTAAGATAGCTCAAACCACTACTCTATGACCTTCACCCAAGAACCCTTTTTACTTTATTTTATGCAACATTTTGTGCTGTAAACTTTATTTTGTTGTGATCTTAAACTATCTATGTGGCTCTCATAAATGTTTGGGATTCATTCCAGACTAATTAATTTCCCATTGAGTCTAGATCATAGTCACTAATTTATGTTACAACAATAGCTAGGATTTTTTTTTTTAATCAAAATTTCATGTCCCACTCTAATCCACTGAATCAGACAGAATTCACATTTTCAAACACACCTGGAGAATTATAGTATTAATTGAAATTTTAAAAGTACTAGCCCTGATGCAATTCATTACCTGAATACTTTAGTCGACCCTATGAACCTTTCACTTCACCTCTTTTTCTCTTTCTCTTTCCATGCATACATTTAATTAAGAATAAATAGATTGTGAATTGAAATATGTTAGGTACTATGCTCAGAAACGAATAACCACACAAATTCAGAGCTTATTGTTTTGCTTCTACAAACTTAAGTTTCTGTAATCTTTTGGGTCCTTTCATTATATGGATGAAATCAACATATTTAAATCTTATTTCAAAATAGCTTTATTTTTAGTATATAAAATATAGAAAACAGAAAAATAGAAAAAATTCTTAACTCATATGTGGGATATAAAACTGAAAACAACAAATAAACACATAAGAAAAACAAACAACAACTTTATAGACAGACAACAGTGTGGTGGTTACCAGAGGGAAGGGGGTGGGTAATAAAATGTAAAGGGGGCAATATATATATTTTTTTTTTCTCACTACATAAGGCATTTTAATGTAAATGTTATTGATGTTTTAGGGATGTATAGGTCATATATGTCTGATAGTCCTTATTAAATTTAACATTGTACTGCCAGCATTTTCCAGATCATTTTACACTATATGTAACAAGTTCTTATTATACAATACTCCATGTAGGATGTACCATAAAATACATAACATATTTCCATATTTGTTGATATTGAGATTATTTCTAATTTTTCTCAATAAATAATTATAATAAATATATAAGTCAATTTTTAAAAATATTTTAAGCTGTTTCTTTAGAATAAATTCTTACAGATATAATTTTGAGGTAAGGAATAAATGAATATTTCAGGTGCCCCAATATACAATAGATTTACTAATTATTTTATTTGATTCATATTTCTCTCCTGTTCTGCTCATGAGCCATATTAAATCTTTATCATTCACCTTAAGCTCTCATCCATAACCTCTGCCATCTTTACACACAGGAAATGGCCTGCATCTATTTTTTCAGAAAAAGCAGTTTTCATCAATCATGAAATCTCTAGAACTCACATTTTCCAAAGCTTGTATTCTCAACGATTCATGTTCCTTTGCTATAATCTCAAAAGATGAGCTACCTCTTCTGCTCTTCCAGATGTGGGCCCCTGATGCCCTTGTTTGATGTTACCTCTGGAACCGTGACCCATCCAGCACATGCTTTTTCCTCATTATTTTCCAAAACCTAAATTAATAAACTCTTCCATCTTTCTAAATTGGGCATATCCCTTTTATCAGTATTCTGTGGGAGGACCTTGAAAAACAGAATTTATTCATTAAAAATTATATATTTTTTGTTACGTGTTTAAACTTCAGTCACATTCAAAGTACTCTCCCTTTGATGCATTGCACCCATAAAGACATGTTTTCCACTACTTAAAACGGTTTTTGAACTCATTAATTGTGATGTGTTTTGGTGTCTCTGCCATTTTTTGTTTCATCTCTTCCACATTGGCAAAGCATTTCCCTTTGAGAACTTTTTTCATCCCAGAAAACAAACCAACCAACCAACAAACAAACAAAACTCAGCTGGGGCAAGATCTGGTAAATAGGGAGGATGGAGCACAGGGGTCATACCATTTTTGGTCAAAAACTGCTGAAGACTCAGCCTGGTGTGGGCAGGTGTGCTCATAAATCACCCATATGAAATGGGCAAACACATTGAAAGAGCCTTCAAAACAAAACAAAATCACTGAGTCTGAACGCAGGCTCTCACAACAACACTCCTAGTACACGGATACAGATGGGTTCCTAGAACACTCATCTAGCAGAAGAATCCTGTATTACAAGGGGCCCTCCCTCCAGAAGACAATTCCCGTTTTTAGGGGGATCGCCGTTTTATGTGGGTTTTTTTTTTTCCTTTCAGAGTCAAATATCGTACACACACAAAAGGAAAAAAAAAAAATAGCTTGCTTAATTTTTTTACTCCTTTCTTTCCCCATTTATTTCTCATTGTGCTTAAAATCAAACTTGCCCTCAGGGCATCCAGAAGGTAATCTGGCTGTGGTTCCATGGGCATTCTCATTGCCAAACCCAATTTTTATTTTTGGTCTCCCACCATGTTTGAGTATCTTGCTTTGCTCTATGTAGACTGTCCACTTTCACTGTGCATTCACTGATCCTGAACGCTGCCTTTAGTAGAGGATATCTGTATTGCAAGTTTGCCTTTCCCCATAAGCTAGAAGAAGCTTGAAGGGAAGGGCTATTTAGTCCTCTGTTTCCACATTGCTTCACCAAGTCCTTGCCACAGTGTGGGTGCTGGACAAATGTTGAATTGAGTTGAGCTCATCCTAAGCAATCTATGGGCAGTGGGCCTTTTGATCATTTGAATGTCCCTTGGTTTTTGTTGTACTTTCAGTCCTAATGTTTTTCATCTTCTAACACTCCCTAATAGCTACAAGGTGGTTGCAGGATCGTGAGCAGCTAATGAGAAGTGATATTGAAGGGAAAGGGAGATGTGAATAGACATTACAATTATTTCAGTAAATGCTAGCTAGATTATACTACAGTGCAGCTCACCAAAAAATTATAGTGACTTACAACAGTTCATTTGTAAATATCCAGCATAGGTCAGCTTCAGTTTTGCCTCATGTCATCTACACCCTGGGAGCCAGGCCGATAGAGCAACCTCTGGCGGGAACATTGTTCTCATGGCAAAGGAATAGGAGAACTTGGCAGACAGTGCGCTGGCTCTAAAGTTTCTGCTTGCAGGAAACACATTACACTGGCCAAATCAAGTCGTATGTCCAAGCCTAATGCCAGAGAGAAGCAGCAAGTATTTTTGAAAAATAAATCACATTACAATGGTTAACTCAGTATTTTGCTCATAATATAAATTACTGCAGTGATTACAATTCTGTATGAAAGGGGGAAGTTTAAAAATATTACACTAAACCCTAGAATCATGGTGCAAAACCATAAACCAGTCAACCAACTTCAAAAACAGGTAGAATTTTTCTGAGGAAATTCCATACTGTTTTCCACAGTGGCTGTACCAATCTGCATTCCCACCAACAGTGCGCTAGGGTTCCCTTTTCCCCACATCCTCTCCAACACTTGTTGTTTGTTGATTTGTTTATGATGGCCATTCTCACCCATGTGAAGTGGTATCTCATTGTGGAAAAATGGAACTGCCTTTTGACCCAGCAATTCCACTGCTGGGATTATACCCTAAGAATCCTGAAACACCAATCCAAAAGACCCCATGCACTCCAATGTTCATAGCAGCACAATTTACGATAGCTAAGTGCTGGAAACAACCTAAGTGCCCATCAATAAATGGGTGGATCAAAAAACTATGGTACATTTACACAATGGAATTCTATGTAGCAGAGAGAAAGAAGGAGCTTATACCCTTTGCAACAGCATGGATGGAACTGGAGAGCATTATGCTAAGTGAAATAAGCCAGGTGGTAAGAGGCAAAAACCATATGACCTCATCTTTAACTGGAACATAATCAACAAAATAAAAAAGCAAGCAAAATATAACCAAAGACATTGAAATTAAGAACAATCTGACAGTAACCAGAGGGGAGGTGGGAGAGGATGATGGTGGGAACTGTTTTCAGGAATTACTATAAAGGACACATGGACAAAAGCAAGGGGTGGGGTGAAGGGTGGAAGCAAGGGAGGAAGATGGCTTTGGCTGGGGTAGGGGTGAGTGGAGGAGTGCTGACAACTGTAATTGAACAACGTTAAAAAAAAGGTAGAATTTTATTGTCTGAAAATGAAAAAAACACCATGTATTATTTTCTATGTTGGAAACAGATTTTTGAATATTTGAATAAGTTTGAATATGATTTATAATTAGCATTCATTTGATTAAGTATCTACTCTATGTTCATATCTACTTGATTATATTATAATGAGAATGATAACAAATATTTATTGAACAAGAATAATGTTCTTGGTCCTATATGAAAATTTGTCTATTTTATCATTTTTTCTTTACAACATCCTTTCATGGTAATGATTATTGCTATCTCCGTTTGATACAGAGGCAAACAAAGACACAGAGATACAAAGTATCTTGCCCAGGGTAACCCTTATAAAGTGGTGAAGAAAGCATTCAGATGGGTCAGCTGACTTATGCTATTATACCTCTGGTTACATGTAAATTTAGCACTTTTTTTATAGGAATGAAATTTGCTTGCGTTTTGCTGGTTATGTAAACTTGTGTTTAAAAGAAGAACAATGACTATAGTAGTGTGTGGCTTCTTATTTCTTCTAGTTTGTTTGAGATATAACTGACAAATTAATTATAATACATTTAGAGTGTACTAGGGAATGAGATGGTTTATGTATACATTGTGAAAGGACTTTCCATCATTGAGTCTATTAACAGAATCATTACCTCACATATTTACTTTTTTGTGGGGATGAGTTTGAGAATTCAGTTCCACTCTAAGCAAACTTCATTATACAATACAGTATCGTCAACTATAGGCTCCATGTTGTATATTAGATTTTCAGACTTTATTCAACTTACAAATCAAATCTATATCCTTTTCCCAACTTCTCCCAGTTTCTCCGACCACCACCCTCTCAGCCCTTTATCCATTTTGAATTCATTTATTTATGCATAATGTGATATAGAATTCCAGTCTCATTCTTTTGTACATTCTTTTGCATATAGAGATCCATTTTCCCAACACCACTTATTTAATAAGGTGTGGCTCTTTAAACGTATTTACCCTTTGACTCTGAAAGAAATTAACATTAGGGTCTTGATTCCTGATAAAAAGAGACATATGTTTCAAATTGAGCTATACCACTACATCTCAAAATAGCTATCTCTTTCTTTAAAATGAACAGCTCTTTGTTACACATTGGGGTTATTTTAAAAAGCAGTATGGTTAACTTCTCATGGAGACTGCATGATCTTTCCCCTCACTTGTGGGCTATTGTTTTATGGCTGTGCAATACATTGGTACAGTTGGTGTGCTCTATAAAACTACCTTCTTTCAATGCAGGTACATTTTATCAATAATGAAATTGTTATTTCTTTTAGGCATGTACCTTTCTAATTTTGAAAGAAATTTTCTCACGAGAGATGGCATAATTTTAATATTTTTGATAGAATTAATTTATATGCCTAACAGGGTAATTTATTAAAATGTGTATATTATTCAAATGTTTTTCTAAAATACTGTTATATTTATAAAATAATTATTTAACACTTTATAATTTCTCATTTTATTCGATTCCCCTAATTATCTGTGATAGTTCTCTAATTTGTTGAGAGTTAAAAATGTTTTGACTTTATTTCTTTGAAATATTTAGTTAGAGTTTTAAAATTTAATACTCTATTAAGAAGAATGTTTTTACCTTTGAAAAATAGTTTACAAATTGGTCTTCTTTTTTATAGCAGATTTTATATTTGAATCATTAATGTACCCATTTGATGATAATTTATTCTGGAAATGTTTTAGATGTTAGTATCAGTTCTGTTTAACTATAAATATTTTAGACAAGTGGAGATATATGCAATTATCTCTCCCTTGCAGTGCAAATATGATTTGCATGTGCTACAAAAAATCAGTCTAACTTAGTTTTGAGACACACATATTTTATTTGAGAATTGCCATTTAAGGCAGTCTGACCTTGGGTAAGTGTCTTTATATATACATGTATATATTTGTTTATTTATATTTATTATATATATTTTATATATATTCTGTCTGGAAAAAGTCCAGCCATTGTTTATAGAATGAGAACAGTTTGTACAACATTGACATAGCCTGGCAGCCAGAGACAATAGACTGCAACACGCATGTGTGAACAATAACGACTTCACCGTAGTAGTCAGTAGGTGTGGTAGATACCTTTGATGAGCATGTGTACTGTGTGGCTATGGCATTAAAAATGACTGAGCAAGTAGAAGAACGAAACTACATCAAATTTTGCTTTAAGCTTGAACATTCCTCCACAGAAAATATCCTGATGTTTCCGAAGGCTGCAGCTATGAGCAGCTGATGATTGGAAGCTTCATCATAACAATTCATCTGTTCATGCATCACATCTCATGCAGAATTTTTTGGTGAAACATCAAATTCCCCAAGTGACTCAGCCTCCCTACAGCCCAGATTTGACACCCTGCAACTTCCGGTTCTTCCCCAAACTAAAATCACCTTTAAAGGGAAAAGATTTCAGACCATTGATGAGATTCAGGAAAATTTGAAAGGACAGCTGATATGACTGGGGAAACTGTGTGAGGTCCCAAGGTGCCTACTCTGAAGGGGACTGAGGTGTCATTGCCCTATGTACAATGTTTCTTGTACCTTGTCTTCTTCAGTAAATGTCTATTTTTCATACTGAATGGCTAGATAGTTTCTGGACAAGTGTATGTATATAAATATAACATATATAGTATATATATATAATATCGAAGAAAGCAAATTCAAAGGAACCTTAATTAGCTGACACTAATAGAAGACCATTTTAATAGAAGCACAAATACATTCTATTAGAAAGGACTCTTTAGTGGGATTGATACATCAACTCATGACTGGGACATTCAAGAGGGTAGGAACTTTAGCCTTCCACATAGGTGGAGCCGGGGGCTTAAAAATGTTAATAATATCAAGTGTTAATGATCTATCCATTCTTTCTGTCTCCCAGCACCACTTGCTTCTATGTTGACTTTACTCTTTAGCTGGCTTGCTCCATCTAGTGCTAAAATAGCACCAACACCTCCAGAAATGCATGGTTTTTATTTTTTGCTAATTTGACAATAACCTTCTCTCTTCTAGAATATATCCATACACGTGTATATACACACACATACATACACATATAAACACATATATAAACATAACTATATGATATATATATATACATGCAACATATATAAACAGATATGTATGTATGTTGTATACTTATATGCATGCAAATATGTTTAAGCCTAACTATAAAATATAAACATAAGTATCATTTTTAATATCAATGTATACACAGATACATTCAAGTGCGTGTGCTATAAATTGACTGTCGTTGCCTAAGTCTCTTGTTCACAGTGTGGATGAATAACTGATCAGAACAAAGTGGGTTTTGTGCCACAGTGACAAGCCCTGCATCGCAGAGCCAGGCCGGCACCCAGAGAACAAGCAACTGTTGTGACTGACAGTACCACTGATACTGTGTGTGTGGGGACGGGGGAGTCAAGAATGGCATACATCCCCTAAAATAGTCCGGTAGCAGTGATATCTGTAAATCACTAAACAAACCTGTTAAAAACCTAACAGAATTTTGGTTAGTGTAACTATTATTTGCTAATATGTTTACTTTCACACATATGGTCCTAAGTGGCAGTTGAGGTTTACATCAAAAAAACAAATGTGAATTTCTCTATTGAACTCACAAAGATGTATTCATGTAATGCCAAAATCAAATGTCAATTCGGTAGAGAATGTGTGCTCTGAAAGTGACCTACTCTCAAACCATATGCAAAAGTGAAGTTAAGAGGTATTTATTCATGATACGACCTGAAGTCACTGGTTTAATAACATCATTCCATTTTTTTGTTGCTTCCTATGAAGTTGGAGTATGCTTAGATAAAGAGGAGCATAGCTAATTTGACATGAATGCAGAATCAGAATTTATCATCAGATACCTGCTGTGTGTTGGGTATCTATGCAGGTCATTTCTGCAGGACTGAAAATTTACGCTGTAATTTCTCTTGAACATTGTGTCATTCTTAAAGGGAAAAAAAGAATATATTAACCTTAAAGTGAAGATAATATTAAGATGGCACCAACACAGCAAAGAAAGGCTGATGCTATCTATAGAAAAGAAGACAAGAAAGTGGAGAGGTTACAACGAAGAAAGAGGAATATATGAGCAATGAAGCCTTTATACGATATGAGAACATGAAATTTCAAACCAAAGGGGAATATGCTGAAATTATTATAAGACGTGTATATCCCTGAAGTCATTGTTTTACTATGAAAAGAGTTGGCACTCAAGGACATTGCACAGCTTGTCACCTAATAAAAACGATCATTGGCTCCCCTACAGGTTAGGACCTGGAGGACTAGAAAAGGCAGGGGTACAGAAGAGAACTGGAGTGTCACGTGACCTGGTTCTCGGGTTCCACCACTCCAACTTCATTTCCTATCACTCTTTCACTTGCTCCGCCCTCCATTGCCACATTGGCCTTCTTGTTTTTGCACAATCATCTGTGACTTATAGCACTTGCTGTTCTCAATCTGGATTTCCTACTTAGATATCCACATAACCCACTCCCTTGCACCTTCGATTATCTCTTCAAACTTAACTTCTTCAAAAGCTTTGCTGATCATTTAATCCGAACAAAGTATTCTGTTCCACTCCTAACTTCTTCTCTTATTTTTTTCATATTACCTATCGCTCCATATATTTATTTATTTGTATACCCCTTTGTTAGTATATAGTTGAATGAAGGCCAACATGTCAGTTTATCTTTTCTTTTCTGTCCCTGTGCATAGAAAGTGGCATATGGCAAACACTAATTACATTACTGAATAAATGCAATTCTTTGTATGTTAGTAAAGATAAGAGCTAGGAAATTTTGCTTTCTACATTACTTTTTAAAAACAGTTGCTTTGACCATCACATTGTTTCTATTTCTCCCAGACTCCTCTCTCTTCTGTTAATTTACACTTCCACAATTTGCCTTGTGTGATTACTTATGCCTGTTATTCATCTACAATCGAAGAAATTGTATCAATTGGTGCCATTATGCTGTTCCACACATTTTATTTTCCATTATAATCATAGAATCTACTTATTTCCCCTGAATACGGAATACACACTCGATAACACGTGTAAAAAGATGTCATTCCATTCACTGAGTGTGTGTCGGATACTGTATTCTGTGCCTTACCTGTGTAACTAGGACAACGGTCAACCCACACAACACCTAGAAGCTGACTTAGGGCCGGGTTAGTAAATGTTTGTAGTGGTTCCATTCATGAAAGTAAAGAAATATTTAAAGTTAAAATCCCCACTGGATTTAAATGTAGCCATTGTTTTTGTTGTTTCTTGTGTGTTTGTTTTTGTTTTGTTTTGTTTGTTTTAGTGGTAGCTTATCTTAAAATGTTGGTAATGCATTTTAATGGGCTCATCTCTTATCCATTGGTAAGCCTCTGAGCAGGATCTTGAATCCAGAGAGTACAACTGACACAGCTTTTCATAAACATGTAAAACATTATCTCTATCGCATTCAGGATACATATTTGTTTTAAGGTTATACCAATCTATAAAAAAAGCAGAGAAATGCTTCTCTTTATATCTTTTGATATAATGTATACTGTTCTTGCTTTTACATATCATTGTTCATTTCGGATGTGATAGGAGTCAAGAAATCAGATGAGTGTTTTCATCCCTTTTTAATCTCAGAAGCAATAGGCTTTCGGTTTAATACAGACATAATGCATTATTGCAACATCACACATGAGATCGTATCTGTGAACGGTGAACATTACTGAGGTTCTGCCTGTTGATTTCAAGTGACAGAAAATCCTAATCCAAAAGTAATGTAGAATTTATTGCTTCACATTAATAAAAAGTCCGGAGAAGAATGACTTCTGATATTGTGAGATAAATATTCAAAAAAATAGTCCTAGAATCTAATTTTCCTGTCCCATTTTCAATTTTCCTTAGATTGGTTCTTATTTCATAGTTCAAGAAGGCTGCAGTAACTTCAAATCTTACTCCACCAACTGAACTTTAAATAGGTGCTATTCTCCCCTCTGATCTCCTTTTCCTCAGAGCATTTGCTTTAGAAAAGTTGCAATTATAAATCCTTTGTTTTCTCCTCAGCATCTTTCTCAATGACCTAGTAGCCATCCTTTTGAAATGTAATCATCAAAAAGATAGCACTGCCTTTGTCTAACTTCCACAAATTAGCAAACACAGATGGCCCACTCACGCTGACCATTTCCCACCTCACCCATGTCTTTCAGTATGTTAAGTGCTGAGTCACCCCAGCCCTTACAGTCTCCTCCCTTTTATTTCAAAGGATTTGAGTCCACTCTCTCTCCCGGCTGTTGCTATTATCTTTTCCCCTTACTGCCATAGTTGCAATAACATTGCAGCTAACATTGCAAATAACATGTTCTTACATTTTTAACCCAGCCAATCAAATTTTTCTTGGACAAATAAGAAAGCAGATTGTACGTATGCAAGTGATTAAAAAAAGAAAAGAAACACATTTTCTTAACATTCTCTTAAAATGTTCTTAATAACTCAACTGGGTTAAAAAGAAACAAACAAAGAATGCCATACATTATGCTTAGCAAAAAGATTTGATACAGCATTGGCTATAGAGCGGTGGCAGGATGCAGCACATGCAGAGAGGCAGGTGTACGTCAGAGGGGCAGGGGCAGAGACGGGAGGGAAGCAGTCTGTTCTCCTTGCGATCAGCAGATTCTGCTTTCACTGGGAAATTTGGAGAAGATCCCGATGACTCATTAGTTTGACAACCAACCTTCTTTTCAATAGGACAAAAAAGTGAAAGAAGAGGTGAGGCGGGATGTTGATGGGGTTTAAGACATGTCATGCAATCCCAAACATGGCACGTTGGTATATTGAATATCTTAAGCTGAAAGAATTTGAGAAAACAGCAGAAGCAGGATTTTCATCTGACCTCCTTCCATCCCTCACCCATATTACCAGAAATGGGTTATATAATCCTCATGTGAGAGATGCCTTCCGTATATCCAGGGGACAGGGACTATCCTTATCTCTAACGACACAGAGATGCCAAGAAGAATCCAAACAAATAGGCCTTGTTAAATTCCCCCCATTTTGCTACAATTACCTATACGTCTTAAACTATCAAATTCCTTCATGCCTGTCAATTCTTCATGAAACCTAGCATAAAATCATACGGTTCTAATTGTTTCTTTGATTCTTCATTTCCTAATGAAGGGTCCCATGTTACCTAAAATTTGTGTTAATAAATGTGAATGGTTTTCTTTTGTTAAGCTGTCTTTATCACCTATTTTTTGGGTGATATTACCTATTTTTGGGACCCAGCCAAGGAACCCCAAAAGTGTCAAGAAAAATGGTTTCCTCTCCCTGCAATGGGCTTGCCTCCTTCTCTCCCGTCTCCCTTAAAGCCACCATTGTTGACCCAGAGTAGGAGCATAGATTTGAGGATATGGGCTGGAAAATGATACTTGAGCCAAAGGGGTTATATGTAAGCTTTTGTCAGGGCAGTCTTTTGTAAATAAACTAGAATTACAAAATGAGAATTGGCTGTGCTTCCCTTTTTTAAATGAACTCTGTTTGCAACAAAATAGGATTTGTGGTCTAAACATACGAATAATGAAATAACAAGACTTCAAAACATTATCTGTTGGAGATACAGATATAGCTTTCAATGTACTCAAAGTAATACAATGTGATTTTCTGAATGTCTAACAATTGATTTCACCTACACCATGTTAAATTAGTAATATTTGTCTCAGTCAGTACTATAGGAAAATCAAAAGTTTGACTATGTCTCTGGAGAATTTTCGAATTTAGTTCTGTTTGCATCAACACCTGTTATTATATTTGATATCTAGATTCTCTGCGTCTAAGGAAAACGTAACAGTTTACCTTAGTCTACAATTGTTCTCTAAAAGAAATCTCACTTAGATGCACGTGATTGGAGAGTTAAAGAATTGCAGTTATAAATTTTGCATGCAAAATTCTTCTATGACAACGTTAGTCTATCCTGATTTTTATTTCATTGTGAAAATAATTGATTAACAAATAGAGTTCAAGATACTTTAAAGCATCCATTAAGTGACCAGGCACGAGCGATACAAACAGTGTATGTTACAGTGGAATGACAGTGATCTTCCTTTCTGGAGGTGACTTCCTCAAGGAACAAGAGTCATCGTCACAATCTGTCTACGGAAACTTTCAGTTAGAAATTTTAGCTAAGTCGGTTCTTTATCATTAAAAGTATTTATCGATAAAGTCGGTTCTTTATCATTAGGATAATATAGATAGAAAATATCTTTAATTGACAGTATATTTTTGATTTCCCCATGTAGGAATTAGCTGTTGTTTCTCCTCCTGCCTATCGTAAGTTCTTATGTTTTTCATTTTATTTAAGTAAGTATAACTAGTAAAAAAATAAAAGACAATCTCATTATCAATAATTCACACTTAGTCATATTGTATTGACATTTGATAACAGCATTGTGTTATTTATTCTTTTAAACTTGCTGTCCTGCAGTGCAACCGTTTGAAAATGAGACTTAAGACTACTAGAAAAGAAAGAGATCATAATCAGATCTACAGTGATTTATTCCAATGGTACTATTAGGGTGTAAAACTTTCAAAGACAATCTCTAAAATTCTCAATCCAGGGTGAAAAAAATAGCTTGCCTGAGAGGAAAATCATTTTCAGGGGAACAAAACCATTGGATGCATTTTCAAAGTAATTATTCTTTGCTGAACCACAATCGCAATGATGATGATTCTTTTCACTAGCATGCTATCGACAGAAGGTGCATGGAGGTGCAGAGAAAGGCTTAATTTTGACTAATTCTTTTCTTGCTTCTTTGCAGATTTGATCACAGCAGCCAAATTTATTCCTACATTTTGGGCCTGTTGGGGTAAATTAATTTTACAGTACTGACCACCAACGCATCTCTAAGTTTTCCATTGTGGTGCCTCCCGTAGTGCATTGATTAGTCGCTCTTGATTCATGCGGCATATGGGATGCAAGCACGCATTTTGATGTAGGTTATGCTAGCTGAGTCAGTGATTGAGCTGGGGGGGGGGTGTTTTTTCACAACCCAGCTAGTGCCTGCATTTAATCTTTTTTTGCTTTTTTTCCCTTCCTCTCTCCCTTTCTTCCTTTCTTTTCTTTCCCCTTTTTTAGAAGGTCAGGAAGGGATTTCTTCGATTTGCTGATTTATTCTATTGCTCACATAGGGCAACTTCTTCATTTAGAACATGAGAATTGAAGTGAAGAATATTGCCTTTCCTTTGCATCCAATCGTTTCTGACTGATAGGTTCTGTTATCATGGTAGTATTCTCCTCACATTATTTTTGGGAAGTCCTTTAGCATATATTATTTCATTTCACAGCTCCAGAAATGTGGTTGGTTGCCAGACAAAAATTATGACAAAAAGAGTAACTAAGTGTTGATTATTTAGCCTTTATTGTGCTAAAAGGAAGATATGTATGTATACATTTTTTTCACCTTTAAGTACACCCTAGTTTAGTTACTAATGACTTTGTAAAAATATTTTAATATTTCCTGAGTGGAAATTCTCAAGCCACTTACAAGTACATCAAGTAGTAACACTTCTAGCTCTTACTGACCCTCACTGGCTTTCCTCGCAGGAAAACATGTGAAGTTCCTGAAAAGCGAATTGAGTTAGGATGCTGAGTGTGTGGCTCAGCTTTGCGATGATCTCCCTGCTTTGCAGAGGTGCCTTCCATAAATTCTTCACTCTGGGTCATAAGTCTTACCAGTCCTTCTGTCAAGTCAAGGGGCTAGACAATGTTCAGCTCTGACATTGGATCAATAATTCTTGCTGATTCTAAGGTAAGAATTAGAAACCTTTAACCTAGTGGTTACCAGGAATAAATGATAGATTTATACCTATCTATCTTCTCCTACTTTATCTCTTTACTGATTCAGAACTTGGGTGGGGTAATATATGGCTTTATATCTTAAGTTTTCATTTCCCAATGATACTTTTGAAGCAACTACATCTACAAAACAGTATGTGCTGCCTTTTTTTCTGACCCAGATGACATACTTGTAACAAAGTCTTAGTAGGGAATAGTAGGAATATTAAAGGGAAGATCATCCATTAAAACTTCTTTAAAATATCGGTGATAACAAAGTTGAACTTTTTGACCAATATGGTATGGTATAATATAAATAAAGTTTTTGCCATCGTTGTGGCATTGTTCGGTATTCAGAACAGAAGCTGCATTAGAAGTGTCATCAAAAGAGGTGTCTGAGCTTTAGGATTTAGGACATCACATAAGACAACATCCTGGAGTAAGGCCACAAGCAAGGCACGCATGACTTTGGGAACATGTAATATGTGGGTCCCTGGTCTATATAAACAATTTGAATAACAACTATATTAAACATCCATGGGTTAACATGAGGTAGAGTGATTTGTCAATCCAGGTTTAAAATAATGGTTACAGGAAGGGTATTTGTTTTCATCCGAGTGATGAACCTGCCCCCGTACCAACTCTTCCTGTTGCTGGTTCTTGAACCCAGGGACCAACAGTTCCTGTTCTTTATTTTCAATTTAACCCTCCTTTGGAACTAGCTTGTATTGAAATAAACTAGATCTTCTTACCTTTGCAGTTTCTTTTTTTATTATATCATTATTTACATGATGATGCGCTATGTACCACGCAACGACAATAGACTTGCCATGAATCTCGTAAAAGTTGGTCCTGTGGTTCATTGGAAAAGATCCCAAATGCCAATTTTACCTGGAGTATGAAGGAAAATGTAAACCATAATTTGTTTTCTGGCAATGTTAAATTAATCATGCAAAGTTTCTTATCACAAATTTAGAACAACACGTCTTCTAATCACGCTATTACTTGAAGACTTGAGGTCAGAAACACTGCATTCTAGGATGTGATATCTTTCAATATTGACTACACACTGTTTTTTCCCACAATGCTCCTGTTTGTTCAAGGAATGTCTTTCCCTCATCTGGCAATTCTTAAGACAAACCTGGTAGAGTCTGAACTCCCTACATGAATCAGAGTGAGAGAGGACATTGATCATATGTGTCTATTGACATTAGAGTAAAGGTCTTAAAAGCCATAAGTGATAGGCATGCCTCTTCAGAGGGCTATCTATGACATAGAACCTGCCTGCAAAGGTGGTAAGGGGACTGTCCTGGGTGCTAGTGGTAGGTTCCCACACGGTAAAAGATGCTGTCAGGAACCTTTACATTATAAACACTATAGACTGGGAGTTAACACCAAGGTCAGAACATGGATGGGCAAGGGGCCAGTGCCTTAAGTCCACGGTGACCGGTGGACTGTATAGCCTACAGGGCTGCTCTTGCTTTGTGTCTAAAATGAGGGAAAGAAACAGAAGATCAAAGTATCACCACCCTTCTGCTGGTCCAGCTTCAAGGATGTTGCAAAAGAAATAACATACTGAAGTGAGAGATACCTGTTTTCCAAGCCATGCTGCTGGAACCAGGACTCCATGGGTATGAGTCTTGAAACTCCTTGGGTATCTGGTCAACCCACGTGGGTATGAGGGGCCCAGTGGGAGGAGGGGTTTGACAGTCCTCTAAAGGAAAGAAATGGGACTGGTAGCCATTCACAAATGGCACTTCTGTCTCTGGCATATTCCAGGTCACAGAGAGAGACATCTTTCAAAGAAAGCCCTCCAAAGCTGCAAAGAAAGTTGGAGAGACCTAGGATCTACTTGTTTAGGTAGATTTTTGGAAAATTTTAACAGTTAGTTAATATTTCAAAGCCCCGATTGTCTATATTTACAATAGAAATAATAGTTACCTGGCAGGTTTGTTGCAAAGAAGAAATGAGGAAATGTATTAAATGGGTTTATAATATAGTAATCATATGGAATCCAGCCTACCTCAGACACCTACCCCAAAATAATGATGAAACAAAATTGCATTACTTTGGTTGATTCTAAAGTAAGATTTGGGGAAACCCCAAGGAGAATACTATGAAGAATACTAGGTTGGAGGACCTTATTCAGAGTTACACAGAGAAAATGAATCGGATATCTGGAATTTTGCTCATATTGTTGAAGTCCAAGTGATGCTACAGCCTGAGGAAACGCAAAGTGCGTAAGTTACAAGACTGTAGTTGTTATAAAAGTGTACTTTGTTGCTTCTCTTCCCTTTTAGCCGAGGTATTATTTTTTTCTTATTTTGGAGAGCTAGTCACTTGCTTAGCTGCATTTTCACAAATTTGGGATTCACTTTCTAGCCTTAGGATAGCACATTAGTTGTCCATAGAAGATAAACATACCAGTTGCTTACAGGAGATCAAATTGTGTAGTTTTTAAAAGAAATAGCATGGTGATGCCACCAAAACTTAAAGTAAAAAGATTTAAAAAAACTACATTAGAATAGAACAGTAAGCCAGCAATTGCATCCTTTCCCCATGCATATTGTGCTCCCTCAGAGGCTAATTGTTCTAAGTCTCACAGGGAACGTATACAGTCATTACTCATAAGATTTTATCTGCTATTCATTTTTTGTGTATACACATACATAGATACTATATGTGCGTGTTATATATGTAAATATGTTGTGTATATATGTGTGCCTATATGTATGCTTTCATTTATATGTGTGTGTGTCTATATATATATATAAAAATACGTACAAAAATAGCTGCATGGAAATAGCATCATAAACGGTGCTGGTTTTGAATAATAACAAAAGTGACATTTCCTTGGCCTTATTTCTCACTGTCTTACAAGTCAACCAGTCTACAATAAAGCATCTGAATCTGTTATATGAATATGTCCTCTTGTGTCTGTAAAGTGTAATATTGGGAAACCGTGTTGGCAAACATGTGTAGTTCATTTGTTCAAGCAGTGAAATGCCTATTTTACTTATTAACTACATCCTCTTATTTCGTTTGTCTTTTTTTTTTTCATTTATAATGGGCCTGAACATACATGGAAACTTATTAGCTCAATCTCCAAGTGAGCCCGGGTATTCTGTTCCAAGATGCCACTACGTATTGAATTGCTATGTCTGCTTAAAGGTGTATGATATAAAACTATATAGTTTCCTTTTAGAAAATGTGATTTACTATGTCTGAAAAGTTTGGAAAGATGCCTGGTTCTCTAGTATAAATAATTTCATATCAAGGCTATAGGGACAAAAATTGAAACATACATACATTTTTGGCCACCTTCTGTAAAATTGTGCACCTGCTGGTAACGCATAATTTGCTCACCTGCTCAGCATTTTAACCAATGACCACAGAAGCTACATTTCTTACTTATTTCAGTTATATTGTGACTATCCTTAAGTCTGCATGATGTTGTGGAGGAGAAAGAAACTTTCCTCTACCCTCAAGTTTCTTTCAGCTGGCATAGTAATCAGATAGATATGAAACAAATTAATAACCAAGAGAAAAATAGCCAAATTCAGCATACATACATGTGGAAACCCCACCTATGTGAGGGAATCAGAGACAGAAAGGGAACATGGCTACATCATAATATTCTGAGCTAGCAATGAGGTAAAGTGCCTTAGTATCTTCAGGAGGTAACTGCAATTTGTATTCAGTAATTATTAGTCTGCTATACCATGTAGGTGGATACAATTTATTTCCAGTTTATAATCCTGACATTTTAAAGTCCAGTCTACCTGGTTCTTCTTTCTCGTTACTTAAGGGATTGTAATAATAATCAAATAGAAGAAGAGTTGCGTTTTATTCTTTCAACGTATCGCTCATTTAAGCAATGAAGTGCACTTTAAGTGTCTACCATATACCACTGTGATAAAAAAAGCTACCAGTTCAGGGTAGCCATTCTCATCAAAGGTACTGGCAAACTTTTAGTTTCATGGATCAGTGAAAGAGAAAATTCAGGAAGAGCTTGCATTGTGCAAATGTTAAAACATGTGAGTGCTAAAGTGGGGAATGCCACCTCTCTAATATATGAGTAAAATGAGGTAATTGATAAAATATTTTCAAAATTATATGTTTTCAACATGAACAATGGTTCATTTCTCTTAAAAAAACATTATAAGCATTTGTATTCAAGGCGGAACCCCCAAATGGGATTATCTTCTAGGGGGTGGGCCCCTTATAGCATAGGCTTCCCTCATTAGGTGAGTGTTCTAGGAACCCATCTGTATCAGTGTACCAGCTGGCATTGTTTGAGAGGTTGTGGCTGGCTTCAGAGAATTGTTTTTGAAAACCCTTACAATGATGTTTCCCTTTCATGATGGACGACTTACGAGTGCACCTGTACTCACTGCACTGAGTGTTAAGCAGTTTCTGACCAAGAAAACTGCATGACCGCGGTGCCACAGCCTTCCTATTCACAAGCTTTAACCCCAAGTGGCTAGTTTTTGTTTCCCCGGATGAAAAAAGCCCACAAAGGGAAATGTCTTGCTGATGTGGAAGAGATAAAACAAAAAACAGGAGAAGCATTGTAAGGCTTCAAAATCAAGTTCAAAAAATATTTTGAACAGTGGAAAAAACATCTTGACAGGTGTATTGCATCAAATGGATGCAACTTAGAAAGTGACTGAAGTTTAAACATGTCAGAATAGATCCACAATTTTTATAAATAAATTTTAGGTTTTTTGGGCCCTCCCTCTTATGTAAGTAAGTTGAAGTTTGATAGTGTATATTTTCTCCTAATGTATTTGGGGATTTTTTGCTAATTTTAAAACACACTATTTTATTTATTCAATGGATATTATCTTGACCACTCCGTTTCTAATTTCACATTCAGTCTCAGAGTATGTTTCATTGTCTAAGCATCCTTCTTTGTCCCAGTTTTTAACATTATTAAACACCTACTACTGATATTATTAAACATCCCGTTATTTAACACCTCATCTTTTAAAATTTCACAGAGGCAGTGATTTTTATATAGGCTCTTAAAGTTTGGAATGGAAATCCTAATTATCCTGGAGATGGAAGCTTAGGTAGGCACATAAACAGGCCCAGTATGGAGCACTCACTGGTCCATCCAATTACAGTGTAAAGGTCATATTATGAAAGAACGGGCGATATGGAAAATAAGTAAACTGAAAACAGGCTATAAAGTTTTGAGTTTGATCATTTTTAAGGCTAATTTATATTAGCTACATTTAAAAAGGGACAATTAATTGGTATAAGAATCCTAATTCTTTGTATTGAAGCTCTTATATGCATACTTTCTTATTTTAAAAATCTGGATTCCAAAATACATCAATATATACATATGTTGCCATTTTAACATTTTTTTCTCTTTGCTTTGTCATTTATTGGTCTCTAAAAAATCATGTGCAGATTTTGTTTTATCCCCTCACTCATTAGTTGATTTGAATAAGCAACATGATATTCAATGCCTTTACCTAATAAAGATAATGAGCCAAAGTAAATGCAAACGGTAACAGCTGATGCTATGCTTGACTTTTTAAACACTTGATTTTCTTGACTTAAACCTGCTGCTGCTATAGAGGCAGCTATTAGCACACTGGCAGCTGGTGTTAGAACCCATTGTCTCCTTCAGCGTCTCTCCCTCCCTTTTCTCTTTTCCCTCTCTTTTCTGCATACCAATTTATGACAAAATTATTGTGCTTGGAAATGTTAATGCTATTTGAGCATTATTTTAATGATATCAAAAGTCATCTCATTGGATATTTTATTGGCTGTGAACAGCCAAAAACGTAAACGTGGTCTTTGAACAGTGACTGTTTCCCTTTTGTCACAATGTGAAATGAGTCCTCTTTCCTCAGCAGTGCTGGGCTTTTGCATCTATCACAGTAACTCAGAATAAACATATATGTGTATATTCACAACCGCTATACATCTCTCTCTCTCTCTCTCTCTAGGACCTTAGTCAATGCGAAAGGAAAATCAGTACATTCAACCCAGTGAAAAATAATGTTTATTTCCCAATTACTCCTTCTTCATCAGTATAATAACGATAATATGACAATAACAATAACCATAACCTTAAAATTTATTTTTAAGAACTTGCAAATTTCACACATGCTGGCTCACTCATTCAACCTCCCCTTTGCCTCTGCAGATGTAATACATCTCTGATTTTAGTTCTGTAGGCTGGGTAATGGTTATAAAAATATTTCATATCTTTTTACATATAACCTATTGTCAAAAATTTATTTCCAAAAAGTTGAAGGTTACAGTCACTAATGCAAAATCTATGTGCAGGAAAGTTCTGTTATTTATATGGTTATCAGTTTTTTGTTGCTGCTGTAACCACCCACATTTACAATAATTCAAACTTATCATCTGAAAGGTTTGAATGTCGGATATCCAGAATGGGCCTCAGTGGGCTAAAAATAAATGTGTTTGCAGGGCTGTGTTTCATGTACTCCCTGGAGGCGCCAGGAGACAACTCATTCCCTGGCTTTTCTGGTTAACAGAGTTGGCCTGCTATTCCTTGGTTCACGGCCTCCTTCCACCTTCAAAGGCCGGCAATGGCCAGTTGAGTTTTTCTCACTTTCATTCTTCTGTACCCCCCTTACAAATTTATAGGACCATTATAATTACATTTAAACCACTCAGAAAATTCAGTAAAATCTCCCCAATTCAAGTTCTGCTGATTATTTATTTATTTTTTTTACTCATTATGTAACCTGAAGTCCTGCTTGCCATACAAAATAGCATAGGTTCTGGGGATTAGGGCGCATGAATCTTTAAGGGGCCATTATGTTGCTAACCACTATGGGAAAGGGATTAAAAACTCATATCCATGCACACACACATACAGTACTCAAATACACCGTGTAAATGTATAAAAACATTGTTTCAAAGGGTCCACAGTGGGGATCTCTACATGGTAAAGACTGTCTGAACAAGAAGTCACAAACTCATTTATTTATGATTTTAAATTTCTTAATATCCTTTCTCTCCTGGATCATCAAAATAATACTGCATTGGCAAGACAGATTTACTCTATTCTACCAATAAAGAAGTGTTCATAAATTGATAAATAACTTAGTCTTTCAACTACCAAATTAGGTCTCTCCTATTCTTAGGCATTAAAGGCAAATTTCCATTTCATAGGCCTCCATGGATTTTTGTTGACTTGTTATTTAAGCTTATTCATCATTGGTGTTCTCATTACCCACTAGCCAGGTACAGACACTTTGCCCAATGTGTCATTTAAGAAGATGAAGCTGTAAGAAGGTACCATTTTCCTCACACACAAGTATTTATTCCTCTCATATAGAATAGCCTAAGATGGTAAAATTCACACAGTTCCAGTATATTTAGAAATGCATCTTTTGTTTAATAAAGCTTTTCTAAAGTATTCCAAGACACCTATTAAAACCTAGCTTTTTTTTTTTTTTTTTTTTTAAATCTTGTACCTTTTACTTGGAAGCCATTTATGCAGGATTCCCTTGAGAGATAGGCCAAATTCACACTTTCTAACTTGATAGCCCACCTTCTATTGTTCTCCTTTCCTTTCTTTCCCACTCATCTTTTCCTACTTTTGCACATGGGTCTTCTCTCGGAATTCCAACTTACAATAACAACCTTGCTCCTGTTTTGCAGCATTTTGGTATTGCCTGCCATGTGGAGGGCGTATATGTCTCATGGCTCTTTCTAATTTGTCATCTCATGGTCAAGTAACAGTGAAGCTTCATGTAGTACTTCCTAAATGTAGGAATGCCAGACAGTCTGTCTAATATTTGTTCCACTTCCTGTGTTGCCTTTTTTGGCTTGATACCACTGAATCTTTCCAGAGTAAACTCCTCATTTTTTTTTAAAGATTTTATTTATTTACTGTTAGACAGAAGGGAAGGGAGGGAGAAAGAAAGGGAGAGAAACATTAATTTGTGGTTGCCTCCATTGTGGCCCCCACTGGGGATCTGGCCTACAACCCAGGCATGTGCCCTGACTGGGAATCGAACCGGCGACCCTTTGGTTTGCAGCCCACGCTCAATCTACTGAGCTACACCAGCCAGGGCCTGATTTTTTTTTAAGCATTTTTGTCCATTCCTAAACTTCTAGTGGAAAACTTGCCTCCTTAGGTGTCTTTCGTTGGTGCCCTCATGGTAACTCTGCACATACCACCAATTATAGTGTAGTATCCCCATGTTGCCTCTTAGAAGTAGCACAACATAGTAATTTAGAGAACTGGATCTCAAGTCAGACTGTTTAAAATACTAGTTGATCCAGTTACTAGCAATATGTATTGAATAATCTTTCAATGCTTAATCTTTTTTGTGTCATAATGCTTTCATTTTATGTTTGAATTATAATCGTTTCTACCTAGTAGAACTATTGTATGGAATAAATTAATTAATCTATATAGCATGCTTAGAAAACTAATAAACATGTAACGTGTTAGAGTGTAATAGGTACCTAGAGAAAAATAAAAGTTGAAAATGTATGAAGAATGCTTGGACAGATGAAGGGAGTGATTGCAACTTAATACAAGGTAGGCTTGACTCAAAAATGACTTTGAGTGAATACTTAGGCAGTGAGGGAGTGAGCCATAATGATATATGAGGAAGATCATTTTAAGCAGAAAGAATAGATAGTAAAAATTTACCAGGTAAGATCTTCCCTGACATATTCTAAAAGTAGCAAGAAAACAAGTATGGATGGAATGAATGAGAAGGGAAGTAGCAGGTGAGATTAGAAGTTTTTTCTTGCCCAGATCATACTGGAATTTGTAGGTCATTTTAGGGAAGTTAGCTTCTACTCTTGGAGATGCGGAGGAGCCAATGCAAGAATGTAAGCAGAACAGTGGAACATGTCTGACTTACAATTGAAAAATATCACTGTAGCTTTTGTGTTGAGTACAGTGTAGGTAGGGGACAGGTGTGGAAGCAGGACAGTTGATTAGAGACACGTGCCATCATTCAGACCATAAAGAAGGGCAGCTGGGACCAGGACCCAAATTTGAAACAAACTAGATGAAAAGTTTTCAGATTTTGGGTTTATTTTACAAGTTGAATGAACAAAATTTCTTGGCCAATTCAATGTGTATTGTGAGAGAATTAATGGATGAATCTTGGGTTTTTGTTTTATTTTTAACTGAGAAATTGGCAGAGATGGAGTTTCTTTCATATGAATGAAGAAGACTCTGAGTGGAGCAAATTTGGGGAAAAGAGAGTAAGTTCATAAATACAGAGTTGTCTCTAGTAGCTGGGAGAATGAAAACATGAGCCTGAAGTACAGAGGAGATAAAAGGTCTCTGATGCAGGGAGACAAAAAAAGGAAGTTTATTTACATGTTTTTATCATTGTTCAATTACAGTTGTCTCCAGTTTCCCCCCTCTCCTCTGCCCCACCTCCCCCCACCACCAACACTCAATCTTCCCTGCCCCATTGTCTTCATCCACGGGTCCTTTATACCCCTTCCTGGACATGGCAATAAAAAACAAACTGATAGTAACCAGAGGGGAGGGAGAGGGATGATCAGGGAAAGAAGGGAAAGTGTTATCAAAAAAGGAGATTTAGAGGCATGGTTCATCTAAGGTTTAAACCCTAACATAGGATGTTGAAGTGAAGAGAAGAAACCAGCAGAATACGGATAGTAGCGCCTGAAAGGAGGTCAAGCAGTTAGGTGACAGCATGACCTTATTCCAAATTTGTATTTTCCCCTTGATACCTTACCGGTGAAAGCGACATAACATCCGTATTTTCTCTCTCTCTTTCTCTCTCTCTCCTTTTAAGCTTAGTGTTTGCTACAATGCCTAATACACACTAGACACATAAAATGTATAGCAAATGTTCTAGATTCACAAAATGTCCCTCAGTGAATTTCTCCAATTGGGGCTATCAAGAGGGGTGGTGTTGGGGAAAGTGTGAGAAAACATGTCTTGACGTCCTTCTTAACAAAACTATTTAAAAATGCCCAGTTTTATGACCACATTAGAGAGTGAATCGTTTTTAATGCCATTGTTATGCACACTTTATTTGGAAAAGTTCCACTTAAGTAAAGACCCTTCTGAAAGTGGAGTTTGAAGACCTGAATTGAAATTTCACGTATGAAAACACTACTTAGCTGACCTAGACTAAGTTAGCAATAGTCTGATCTTCACCTAAGACTGCACAGAGTAAAGGCCAACACTACAAGCCTGACGTGGGAACCAGGTTTCTACATGGCTCCTGTGTGTGAGACCTCTGGGAGGCGGTTTGCTCACCTACCAGTACCACTATGTACACATTTCGACTTTTTCTTTTTTTCGTCTATCAAACGAGATTAATAACAGGACCTATTCTAATGAGTTCTTAGGACTATAGTAAAATAAACTGATGCATGCAAATGCTTAAAACAGTATAAATCACTAATAAAGTATTCATTAAATATTAACTATGAATAACAAGTATGTTATTCATAGGAACATCTAAGATTAATCCATAGAAAAACAGAATTCAAATAACAAAAGCAAAGACCATTTGAAATAAAGAGGCCCTGAATTAGAAAAACAGTTTGGGAAAACATATTTAAGGATTGTTAGGAACTACAGTTTTTACATTTAAATGTCATATATTTCAAAGACTTTCTCTTTAATTGTGAAAAAATATACTATATACCTATAGCTATAAAGATATGCATGCAAACAGAAAACCAATTTAGGAGAAAGGCACACTTAACATGAAACTACTGGAGCAGAAATACATTTAGTGCATCAAATAACTGAAAGGAAGCGTCATTTTATTAGAGTGCTTCTAAAAGCCGTTAGACTATTTAAAGGCAGTTCATTTCTTTAAGCGTACGAAGACTGAGGCGCGACAGAAAGTTCAGAGAAACCTCCTCAACCGCTTTCTTAGTGCTGTTTTCATCCCTAAATAGATTATTTTTCTGGAAAATACCAGGGCTTGAAAGCCATCTATGAAAACCTCTAAGCTGATAAGATTAAGGACTTTCCTTAAGATAAAAAAAAAAGAAATTATTCTAAAATATTGGAAATATATTTAAAAATAAGGGTTATTGCTGTCAGGACTTTTGTGGGGACTACACCTGGACATAACATGTGTTAATGGATTTTTTCCTGAGCTTGAGTCTTTGGTTTATGTTCCAGAGGATGATAAAAACAAGCTCTTTATTGGAAGGAAACATAATAAAAAATTACAATTTTGAAGACAGACAACTGAAATGCATACTAGAAGTTAAAATGATTGATGGCCAGGTTGAAAACATGTAGGATTGTGCCCAGGAGAGCAATCTGGCATGACGGGGGCCTCATAAGTGCCTAAGAGGAGACTGTTGCCCAATTTGACCTTGTGGCACTTTTTAATTGCTCAGCCATGGCAAGCTGGGTGTTGTGCCAGTGATAGTTATTGTAAGGAAGAGAGAGGGTCATGCTGCAATAGGCCCACCTAAGCTAAATCAGTATCACTAATATGACTTGGAAGTCAGAAACAAAAGTTCGACTTCCAGGACTCATCTGGTAGATGTCCTACTTAAATGCCAAAGGACTTAAGACGAGACAAGACACAAACCTAACGTGGGCAAACTTGGTAAAAGTAAGGAACCCCAGACAAAGACCCCGTCTGAAAGGTTGGGTGAAAATGGACGGGGGCGAAAAGCTGGCAAGGGAGTGAAGTTTGGCAAGGGTGAAATGGTGAGAGTGAAAATTAAACTTTGTTAGCTTGTCAGCATGCGTGTGCCCCCAACAGTCTAGTGGGGAGGTAATGGAGCTCGAAATAATGCTGCCAAATTGGTCCGGGTTGGCTAGGTACCCAGCCTTGGCTGATTCAGAAGGTAAGAATGTTTCAGCAATGGTGGAAGGAAGAGAAAGCGAGGCCAAACACCAGCTGAGATGATAGACCTGAGTCACTGCCATATTCATATTATCTGTACATTTCTATGCCATATATTGTAACTTTACTCCCAACCCTTGCAACAAAAATAACAATTAGACCACAAAGGACAACCAGATATTAAAGTTAACATAATTAGAATATTCCAACCAGCTCACTAAACAAAGGCTCTCTCAACTCTTTAAGCTGTAATGGGATGCATAACCGTCTAGATTTGTGTCACTGTTGATGTGAAGGGCTAGTGAACTTGAAGAGCTCTTCCATCTGAAATTGGATAATTTCCCATACTCTGAGTGCATCACTCTCTCTCCTTCACCTGCCCTGGTCAGAATATGCGTCCTCTTTGCCAGAGTCTGCAATCTGCAATCATAATTACATGGGAAGTCACAGCCAAGGCATCCCTAGGGAATGTGGCCATCGAAAGCACAGCTGCCCTCCCAACTATGTATACACAGAAGCTGGGCGAAACTTCAACAGTTCTGCTTGGGCTATTCTACTTACTTATTTATTTATTTTTGTTGGCTCAGGTGCTCTCATGTGCCGAAGTGTGTGAGATGATTCCCTTTGGACAGAAGGTGGTGGGATTTTTTTTTTTTTCTTTCCACCTAATAGAATAATCTTGGCTCTGCTTGCCGTCTTTATCATAATTAGGGCTGTAGAAAAATAACTAAACTAAAATTACACTTGTTTAAATAATCACTTGGTAAGGCATTTCAAGCCCTTGGGGTGATGGAGAGGAAGGATATTTCACTCAGTAAGAGCCTGGATTCAGGCTATATGAGTGTGAATACCAGCTCTATCTTCTTTAGTTATATAATGTTTGGCAAATTATGTAGAGCAAATTTCAGTTTTCTCATCTCAAAATGGGAAGTAATTATAATAGCTGCCTTATGGAATTACTATGAGCCCCCAATGGGTGAATACTCCATAAACTTGCTTAACACGATGCCTGATGCAGAATATACCCTCGACTGATTCTGCTTTTTATTGTTGTGAGTCATCTACATGTATGTCCTTCTTCCCAGATCATTAAGAGTTGGGGATAGTTTGAATGCCATGGGTGCCAGAGGGCACGCCTCAAGAAATTTTGCATCAATGCAGGTCTAAGTGTCCAAGTTTCAACTGATTTGTCTTATTGTAACAGACATGATGCAAAATCTGGTTCCTCCAATGGATGATACAAGTCATTACTGACCCAGCATGCACTTTTGTGCTTTGCATTGTAGGCAATAGATAAATAACTGTTGAATCGGGGAGTTCTCTTGGGTGCTGTGGACTTGCAGCAGTTTCCTATATAATTGAGAGTAATTATGGTTAAATAATATAAGTGAAAGAAACTGTTAAGAAAAAATAATACAATGATAAGTGTCACCATTGTGTATCCTAATGGCTTTCAAACAAAAAATATTTCCACACAATTTTGTGAAATAGATTTTTGAACAATAATAAAGCACTTGGTAATCATGAACTAGTAAATAAATGCTGGGGATATGCAAAATTTACAAAAGATGTGTTGAGTCGTTTCTGGTCTGTCGACAATACACATCATTATGCATTTATAATTTAATGGCGCTTTCATTAAACACCCTGCTTCTCTAAAAAATGACAAAATTACAAGGTTAAACTCCCAGTGTGGAGTAGATCTGGCTATGTGTGCTAATTAACTATTTTTTTAATCAGTGCACTAAAAAAAGAAAGAAATGGAAAAATGTCCTGCCTGGTTTTCAATTAGTGTATTATGCTCCTTGCCATTTGTTCCCAGTTCTCCATTTCGACTAAATCTTGCATTTTCCCTGGCTGAACTTTTTTTTTAATATTGTTCTAAATTAACCTCTTCTCTTCTGTCGCTTGCAATACAGCTAGCAGTTTAATATTGAGCAACTAAATAACTTTATTTATGAAAACCTGACATTATCTGAAGCTAGTATAAACAAAATTACAAATGATTGTGCAATGTGAATGCATTTTATTTACTGTAACATTGCCATTAGGTGAGGCATTGAGTTAAATTGAAATTCAAAGACTAAAGCCTTCCTCATAGAAGCAAAAATCGTTTTTTATTGTGGTGAATAGTACCCCTTTCCCTATGAACTTTTTTCCTGGCTAATGTAAACCCATGTACTGTTATACATAAATGGGGATTTGCAAAATTGCAAAGCTTGTTAACAGGAACTACTTTCTAAGCTTGAGATCAACCCACATTTTCTTCATTGCCCCTGACTATAATTTTGACATAGTCCTGTCATTTGGTAGGAGATTTGGATGGAAAAGTCTTAGAAACTGGCATCATATCTGGTGTTTTACATTCATTTTGACATAATGAACATTTCCCTCTCTTTTGCTGAAATCAGCACTGGGAAAGATCAAGTCCAGTGGTCTTTTAACCGTTGAAAATTGCCTCTGTCATTACCTTGTCACTTGCACGAGACCTTGCGTGTACAGGGCTATGGAAATCTTTCAAGACAAATTTGCTGGAAGCACTGCTGGGGAAGACTGTTTATAAAACCTAAGCACTGTAATCATTAGAAGAGACACGGGTAATGTGAGTGTTATGTAATGATGGCCAGAAAGCAGAGTGTCAGGGTTTGCCATGCAAGGTCCTTCAAGGGCAGTTTGGACAGCTTGGTCATTTTAACATATTTTATTTTTATCATCCCCAACTTTTCTTCCCAAGTCAACCTCTATATTTAATAACTCATCCTTAAAACATCTGTCTGCATTAAAATCTGAACTTACCTTCCTTCTTTCAGTCAGTTCCACGTATGTTACCTGTGTGATCATTGCTGGGGAAATGCGGATTTTGAGACAGAGTGAGGATGAGTCCTGGGTGCTCGATCTGATAGCATTTAGGAGTTGTATGATCTTAGGCAACTGCCTTATCCTCTCTCAATCCCTGTCCCTCTCTTTAGCTGGCACACATGACATGCTCAAAAAAATGGTAGCATCATCTGTGTCTAAAGTTTGATAAAAACTCAGAAGCCAAAGTGGATTCCTCCACTTTTGAGAACGTATTAATATAATTCCCCCCAATCAATCTAGACACACATTACAGCTCTCACTTCTTCAGTAATAACTTCCAATGTTAATTTTTTATTTTAATTAATTCTCTACTTCAGTATCTCCAAATATGTAAAAAAGAAATTTATACTTAAATGCCTGAAGGCTGTCTGAAAATTTAAATATCAATATTTGATTTTTTAAAATTCCTCAATCAATGTACCTCTTCATTCCCACATTTATGGTAATAATGGCATGACTTTCTTCTTCACCAAAGTCCTGATGATAGGACTTCGCATTTTAATTTTTTCTTTCTTATATTCCCTTAGTTATGCAGATAATTCATTCTTCCTGCACAATATCTCTTGGATAATTACTTATATCCACTGCTGCCACCTTGGTCTAGCTTCCTGTCACCGTGAGTCTCATCTGGAGAAATAATTTTCTAGTTTTCCATTTTTAGCATATTGAATTCGTTTTGCATTCAAACACGAGGCCACTATTGTCACTTCATCACTTCCATTTTTTTAATTCTCTTACTCGGAACTTGTTATTGATAATTAGTCCAATATATAATTTCTGAGGATAATCATTTCACAATATCTTAATGCATTCATTCAGAAAATTTCTTTTAAAGACTACTGTGTGCCAGGGCCTGAGGACAGAAGGATGAACAAGGATGAACTGCTTATAATTTAAAAAGCACACCATCTTTTAAGAAGACTGACTTTGACCAGTAAATTAATGACCTTAATTTAAAATAAGATTAAAAAACAGTGGTGGAAAAGAAAATAACTTTCTGCTCATACTCCATTTTGTCCAGCTCATTCAGTGAGTTAGTTATTTTTGTTAGTGTCTTAAGTGAAAATAATGTCTTGAAAGCCCTCTGATATTTGTATTTCTGTAAATAAAATGTAAAGGTGTAACTATCAAAAGACTTGACGAGCAATTTAATGAAGGCTACGAACAGCTATGGCACCATATTCTCCAAGAGTCATGATTTTTCTTTTGTAACAAAAATACTGTTTTTATATCTGATTGCCTCTATTAACTCTTGTAAGGCAAACAACATATGGAGGAAAATACATAATGTTAAGGGAAATTCATAACAAAATGTATGTACCACTTTCACCAAAATAGACTTCAACAATTGGTGTTATTTGTGTTAAAATTGTTGACAAATGAAAGGATGACTGAAATTTTTTAAAAGGATAGAAAAAAGGAAAACATTTAAATAAGCAAAGTGTTACTACAATAATCTGAGGGGAGTATATTACAATTATTAGATGTTTCATCCTTATTTAAGATGATGATTCAGAAGATATCAATGCTTTTTATTTTTTCCTCAAACTTCCCAAAGTTTAAAATTCTCTCCTCCAGGATACCTTTTTAATTGGTTTCAGAGAACCTGATTTGTCTTTCTGAACTTGGAGGTCAGCGTGAATTGGGGGCTGACAGCCACCGGGAACATACAAAGGCAAAATATAAGCTGATTGTGATGAGCACGTTCTCCCAGAACGTGGTGAGCCAGGACATATCTGAGTGGAAACGAGAAACGTGTGTGAGAGGTGGACCTGCGAGGGGAACCTGCGTGTGATTGGCTAGTGCCTTGTCTAAAGGAGTCAGCGAGAGAAGTGAAGAGAACCCAGCCTCGAGAAGCGGTGGTGAATGGTGGACGGCTGTGTGGCAGTGATTTCCACACGTGTGTAAACACGCAGTCCTGAGAATTTACACGTTTTGAGCACAGCTCCGTGTGATTCCTGTGTGAGCAAGTGTGGATCATGTCTGTGGGATGGGAATTCTCTAATAGGAATTTGGCAAAGGTGTATCTTAAAAAATTCTGCCTTGCTGATCCTTGAATATTGCTTTAACCTGGTCGTGTCTGCCACTGGATCTAAATCAACATCCTGATGCCTTGCTATGAGTAATCCTACCTGTTCTGCTTAATCCATGAATAATCAATCCAATGTAAATGTGTCTTAATGCCTCTAATAAAACCCCCGGCTGGGCAACCCACGAGGTCTTTCTCCCCAAGATGGGCGATGGTGGAGGAGACCCGTGGCTGCCGGATTCCTTCCCCCCCGCGTGTCTCAGTGTGAGATTTATACACGCATTGGTTAGGGTCACCACGGGTTACGGCAGGTCCGATCTACCCCACGACACGGCTGGATCAGAAAGAGCACCCATCGGAGTGAAGCATCTGCTCTTGACAAGAGTAAGAGGCGCGGGAAGATGGGAATTTCTGAACAACCCAGGAGGCTGTTCTAACCACTGTCTGACCCAGGGAGCAGACAGCCGTGTAAGCCACACCTGCTCCTGTCCCCAGCATCCCGCACAGGGATATAACCAGAGAGAGGGCAGGACGATTACAAACACTCCATCCTAAAATTCCGAGTTATCAATTTCAGAGCATGGGGAAGACGTTTCGTCTACTGGGAGATGTCTTATAATTAAATAATCGATTACCATCTTCAATAAGATAATCGCATTTCAGAATGGAGACCCTGATAGCACCTTAAAAAGAGAATAGTATTTTTGATTGTCTAAGAGTTTGGGAAACTTTCCAAAGTTTCCATCAAGTGAAGTGGAGATTATCTTTAATAATAAATTTTGAAGCATCTGTGATAGCCTAAATAAATACATAGAAACAGAACTATATTTTACTCTCATTCTGGGGGTTGTGTGTTGGAACTCGAGCAATACTTAATCTGGCACTAGAGTGCTCTTTCTTTATCACATGGAAAATATTTTTTTTTAAGATTTTATTTTTATTTATTTTTAGAGAGAGGGGAAGGGAGGAAGAGAGGGAGAGAAACAGCAATGTATGGTTGCCTCTCACATGGCCCTCACTGGGAACCTGGCCCACAACCCAGGCATGTGCCCTGACTGGGAATCCAACCAGGAACCTCTGGTTCCCAGTCTGCACTCAATCCACTGAGCTACACCAGCCAGGGCACATGGAAAATAATTTTATGGGATTCTTCAGAGCTTCTCTTACCACTAGGGCTTTCTGCTTTCAATCCCCTCACTGGAGCAATGTTTCCTTCTGATTCTTCCAACCAGCACCACTTACCTAGACCTATTTTACACAAGACCTCTTCTGCCTTTTCTAATGAGTTTTCCTTACTTCTGGCAAGAAATCCTCATAGGCAGGGACATTTTCAATATCACTCAAAGACTGCTGTCAAGGAGTCTGCAGCTGGCTTTATGGCAAATGCCCCCATTTTTACCATTGCCAGTGAAAAGAACAGCTTGTTTTCTTTAGGGATTGTTAGACATGAACCAAATATAATTCCCTTTGTCCTCCAAATTTTGGAGGAGATGAGTAGGCTTTCTGAATTACTGTGTTTAAAAAAATATATTTCTAATTAATCTTTTTATACCCTATAACTTTCTTTAGGGATCAGAGTTGTGTAATTGACCACATGTAGTTGAACTTGGCACACATCACAGCACTTATATTTCTCAGATTGTAGTTCTTCTTCAAGGGAAAGGAGAAACTTGTTACTGATACACATACTGAAATGCTCCCGCATACATTTCTAAATTTATTTCCCACCATTAATCGCAATTCTCTCATAGAGTCACGCTAGGCTCTGCTTTTCCTCAAAAATTCCAGCCTTGCTCCTGCTTCAGGACATGAGGTTGTGATGCTTTGGTTTGTAATGCTGTTCTCCTAGGAAGAGTGCCATTGCCCTAGAGAAGTCTTACCTGACCTTCACTTTGAATTTATGTCTGTCTCTATATTTAAAGTGGGTTTCTTGTAGACAGCATATAGTTAGGTGTTGGTTTCAGATCCAGTCTTGACAATCACTGTGTGTGTGTGTGTGTGTATATATATATAAAAATATTGTATAATTATATGGCATATATGTATATGCCATTAATATTAAGTGATTACTTGGGTCAATGCTTATCATAGTTATTACTATTTTCTATTTTTTGCACTTATTTTTCTATCTATTTTTACCTTCCTCACATTTTCTGCTTTCTGTGATTTTAATTGGAATTTTACATAAATTCATTTCCTCTTATTTCTTAGCATATGTTATATATTTTTTAAAACTTTTATTTCAGCTGAGAGTTTGCAATATGCACTTACAATTAATCCAATAATAATGGCATATCACTTCACAGTTACACAAACAAGAGTATAATGTGCAAGCACTTTATAGTAACAAAACACTCCTATTTTCTTTTTTCCATTGCTTGCACCATTGCTGTCATTAATTTCTTTTGAATGTATGCATATATATACATATGTAATAAAAAATGGTTGATATTATTTTGATTAAACTGTTATCCACTAGCTCAATTAAGAATAAAAATACATCTTTATTTTACTTTATTTTTTTCCTTTCTGAAGCACTTACTTTTTTTGTAGATACGAGTATCGAACACATATTATTGCCCATCTCTCTGAAAAATATTTTTGTAAGACAGATCTACTGGCAACAAATTCTCCC